>JAAALK010000290.1:42267351-42565028 GCA_019279435.1 Zizania palustris | reverse complement strand
AACCTGGCATCTCATGATACTCCCATGCAAAACAATCCCGATATTCCCGTAGTAACGTGACTAGTTTATTTTTTATCTCATTGGGAAGTTGAGCGCTCACGAAGGTTGGCCTTGGTCTGTCACCGGGTCCAATGTCTACTTCTTGAAGCTTATCAGCCACGGTGAAACCTTGACCGAGCTTACCTTCTGTCCCATCGATGTCATCTTCATAGGGTGATCGCCGGTTGTTTACTTTGCATTTCTGTAACTCCATCATCTATTAATCTAATAATATCACTATCCCGAGTCTCACCTGACAGATAGGCGAAGTCTGTGTCCCACTAGCGTGCCAAAAAGTGTGTTGGTGTGTTTTTTGGTCACACTTTGGCACATGTGTGGCCTAGGAGACCTCCTTAACTCCAGTGCAGGTCCTACGTTCTTATAAAAAAAGGTGCAAAGCATACCAATCAATTTGACCCTACAAATGATAAGGAAAATGGGAAAAGATAATTAGTAGCATAGCATATCGTCTATCGAGTCGATGACCGCAATGAGGATAGGATAATCGTGGAATATTACGCCGATTGGCCATAGGGCCGATGACCACGGGCGAAGAGATCGGGCGAGCATTCCATCGACCGATGAGAAAGATAGTTTGCATGTATGGGCCGGTGATCGCTTTTCTGATGGCGAATAAGATGTAGCATTGAATTGAAGATAACCCATCGGCTTGTACTCTAACAGAAATAAATAAAATGTGCCTGATAACATGTTTATATCATGAAAATCATCACAATGACTAGATCATACCTAACAAAGACAGTAGCTAATCACGATGATCTTAATAATATGTAAAAGTATCGTGCATGCCTTATTTAGATGAATGGTATACAACATGAAAAAGATACAATAGCAAGAGATGTCGGACCTAACTAATGAAGCCTCAAACTACTACACCTAGATCACATCAATCCAAGAGATCAATATGATGCAGCCTTAGGCCTAAGTAATATACCAAGATAAACCAGTGATCGTACTGTTTCGACGTTCACATCAAGAGATCAAATTGATGCAGTCATAAGGATATTGACCTAGTAGGTACGGTCGTCGGGGGTGGCAGGACTCACCTCTTCACCGGAGATCAAAATAATGTAGCCCAGCCTTGAGTGACGAATTCCGCTAGGATTAACCTTGAAATACCAAGGATGGCGATACGCCGAGTAGTTGTTTGATAGAGATGTGTGTTTAACCTAGTTAAGGGTACATATTTATAGTCCGGAGACTTGCCACCAAAGTATTTTATATTAACCGATTCTAGATAATCTTTATCTTCTTCTCACTTTTATCTCCATCGACTCTTCCTATCCTATCATGTCACACGTCATCGATGGGCTTCTTTTACCATCTTTGATTGGACCTCTTTAACTTTTGTTGACCGTGCGACATCTATGGTGAGCCATAGGCTTTACCAAATCTTGGCGTCAACACGTGCCCCCTAGTTTTGGAGCATTAAATGGCCTTTGATGCTTTGAAATTATTGGTCCTCATCAGCTCCTGCCGCCACGTCTTCTTGAATGTCTATTCGCACGATCCTTTCTTATTCATTAATTGCCAGCCGAAACCCTTTATCTCCTAGTATTCTGAAACATAACCTAGGGTTCCGGCTTTGTAGTTCTTCTCGGCCTTTCTCTGGCTCTTCGTCTTCCTTTGGCCATTCATAACTACGATGGATATCCCTAGCGCATTTATCTTTTGTTGGCATCATATCAGTTTTTTCCGCTAGATGCCGTGAACAGCCCCACCAGCTCCACTGGAATTGGCCTGGCTTGGTACCCAAAGAAATACCTAATCTATAAGTATTCAACTTTCTTCATTTCTCCCTTTCACACTTTCTTCCCTCTATTAGTCTCTGAGTTGATTGTCGTTTGCCACGAGTATTGTTTTCTTACTTCTTCTTTATGTTAAACCTGCACCTCGGCATCGCTAGAATGGCTACTCTCCATGTGATTCCTGTGGTAAGTTTTTTACTCTCCATCATCCTTTATTTTTCTTTCACTGCTTCTTACCACACTTTCTTTTCTTTCCTTTTCATAGAACATGCAAGATCAGATTCTAATTCCCATAGCCACTCATCATTCTAGTTTCTTCCTGTGACCTTTGGGAAACCAGGACCCCGTTGATTTAAAAAATGCTGAAACTCGTAGAATTCCTTTCAATTGTTCCCCCATGCGCTCTTCCGATTGGGGGTATGGTTTTAATTATTTTCCTTCTCTCTCTGGCTTGCGTGACTGGTATCTTAGCGTATCAGCCACCTACTGCCCCATTTGGGATGACATTGACATCGGTCGTTGCATCGGTCTTTCAATTACTGAGTCGTATCTATATGAGCAGATGCTAGCCATGTCCAGTTACTTCTGGTCTGATGCCTTGAATGCCTTCATTTTTGGTTATGGGCCGATGAGTCGCACTCTGCTTGATGTCTTCTTTTTGACTAGTCTTGATATTGACTCACCAGCCAACCCTTTCTCTTTCCGTTTCCAACCATCCCATCGCCTCAGCGTCACGCCAGTTGATGGCTAAGGCCGATATATCACGAGGCACAACAGGAAAACCAGCCTCATATATACCGTTGAACATATCGCTTTGCTGAACCTCTGGTTGGAAGAGTTCATTTTCTGCATACTAGCTCTAGCCCTGACTTTTCTATTTTGGTTTTTGCTGAATAGCTTGTAGCCCGTGTGCAGATTCCTCTTGCCCAATTGTATTTTCCTGCCGATTTTCCATAATTAGCCGTCCCCACCTATCGTCGCTGCTCTTACTTAGGTGAAGCGACAACATCCTTCCTTGCTTTCTCTTTGTATTCCACGGCTTTGGCCATTTTCTTCAAAAGATTCTACCTTGGGTTTTTCCATCAGACCATCTAGCTCCCCTTCCGGTATACTCGGAGTATGAATGCCCTCATCGGCTAGTCTTGCCTGATGTGTCCCAGGTCGAAGAGTCCCTTTGTATATTCTTAGCCGAAACCTCTCCTTGCTTGCCCCTTGTCGATTTTACTAATGAACACCCACATCGGACCTCCCATGAATTTTACCACCACTACAAGAAAATAATAAAATTTCGTCAGCCATTTTAACTTTCATCGGCTACTTATAGCTGACAGAAATTAACTTAACTTTCGTCGGCTTTTCACTACACCCACCCACCCGCCCGAGCATGCCGCACCGTGTGCGTCCGACCCAGCCGTCAACTCTAGCCTTCTGGACGACAGAGGCTCTCACACATCAGACCCCTCCGATGGAAGGCTCCGCACGGCCAATCTAGCCATCCTTCGGTAGAAACAGGAGAAGCCTAGGGGGCACTCCGAAGTTAGCAATTTGGATATTACTCTAGCAAACCCTCCATATGTCCATAAGGATGATTGGACAATTCCAATCGTCCAGTATTTAAGAAATCCCCATCAAAGGGTTGATCGGAAAGTTCGGCGACAGGCGTTTAAGTTTGTGTTGCTAGATGATGTATTATATCGCCGAACTATTGATGGAGTGCTTTTGAGATGCTTAGATGTTGATCAGTCCAAAGTGGCTATGGGGGAAGTCCATGAAGGGCTTTGTGGCACTCATCAGTCGGCCCAGAAATGAGTTGGATGCTCAAAAGAGCGGGTTTCTACTGGCCGACCATGACCGAGGATTGTTTTAAGTACTATAGAGGGTGTGAAGAATGTCAAAGGTTTGGTAATATTTAGTTAGCTCCTGTGTCGCTACTTAATCCTATTATGAAGCCATGGCGGTTCCGAGGTTGGGGTTTAGACTTCATCGACCGAATAAATCATCCTTCTTCAAGAGGGCATCGGTTCGTGTTGATGGCAACAGACTACGTCACCAAATGGACTAAAGCTGTGCCTCTCAAGAATATGACTCACAATGAGGTAACTGATTTTATCTTGAAGCACATTATACATAGATTCGGTATTCGCCAAACTCTCACTACAGATCAAGGTAGTTCATTTGTTGCTAAGGAAGTGAGAGATTTTGCCGAATTTTATGGTGTTAAGTTGATAAACTCTTCACCATACTATGCTTAGGCCAATTGTCAGGCCGAGTCTAGTAATAAAAACGTGATTAATCTCATTAAGAAGAAAATTGAAGAGTTCCGTAAAAAGTGGCATGAAGTGCTCTCCGAGGCACTATGGGCTTGTAGAGTTGCAAAACATGGTGCTACCAAGGTTAGTCCATATGAGTTAGTGTATGGACAAGAAGTCGTTCTACCCGTAGAGGTGGATCTCGGCTCTTTAAGATTTCTTAAACAAGATGGCTTATCGGTCAATGAATATAAGACTCTTTTGAAAGACAACTTAGAAGAAGTGACCGATAAGAGATTAAGAGATTTAGGAGCCATAGAGAAAGACAAAAGAAGAATAGCTAGAGATTACAATAAGAAAGTTAAACCGAAATCGTTTCAAGATGGTGACTTGCTATGGAAGACGATTTTACCTTTAGGCACTAAGAGCCCCAAATTTGGTAAGTGGTCACTTAGTTGGGAAGGCCCTCTCAAAATTGCCGAGATCGCTCCAAGTAATGTATACGTGTTAGAGTCTCTAAAAGGAGAACAATTTCGAAGAGCTTTGAATGGCAAGTACTTGAAAAAGTATTTCCCAAGTGTGTGGCAAAGTGCTTGAAAGTGTCGAAAACACCGATATGGAAGGTATCGTCCTTAGCTCGCTATGCTTTTAGTTCACTTAGTTCACTAAAAGGCAGGAGGCATGTGTTGATAGCAAAAAATGGCATTATTGATCAAGATTGTCAAAATATCAATTTTGGTAATTTGGGCCAAAAATACACAAGTCCTGGATCAGGACAAAGCCCTATAGGACCGAAGGCCCATCGAGCATTGAGCTTCGGAGGCCCTCTAGAGGCATGTTACCTTCGGTCCGAAGGCCCATCAAACATGGACTTCGGAAGTCTGCCTCGCTGAAGCTTCGGCCCAAGGAGCAAGCTTCGGCAGGCCCTGCCGAGGTCCACTTCGGGCTAATTTTCAGAGATAGAGTTTGAGTCTGATTCTAGCTAATTTTCTCCCTAAGTTTGATTAGGCCAAATCCTACCAGATTAATATTAAAGATAAGAAGACTAGCCCCTATAAATATAGGGGTGAGGCCAGTTCATTAGGCCCACGAACACAAATAAATCACAAAGCCCGAGCTTTGAACCGTACCTTACTTTTCTTTTACTTTTCTGCAACCGTCGTGGGTTTGCCTGGAAGCCCTCCGCCAGCCACACCGAAATTGTGGTAAGCCTTGCTACTTCGCTCGTGAAGTACCTATTAATCTACGTAATAGATTGCTATCGCCTTGTTACTTTGCCTATGAAGTATCTGTTAATCTTTGTAACAGATTGCTACCTTCATTTCCCTACTCCAACACTTAGCAGATTCGGTCTCCAGGCTGAATTTGCACTTGATCTCTGTTCTGTTGCAGGTTTTCACGGTCGGAGCCCTTTCGCCGAAGGTGTCCGGAGCCAGGAAACTGGTTTCGGATGCTGCCAGAACACCCTTTGGCGGAACCCCTGCTTCGACTACCCGTGCCGGACCTGTCGCGCCTTTGTCAGTTTGACCAAGTCCCGCACCCCAGCATGCTTCGCAGCAAGCTTTATCATGTCAGGCTTCACCACGCCTACACTTCGCTCTGGACAAAGTCGCGCTAGTGCGTTGCATTGCATACTTTTGTCGTGCGAGAGACCTCGCACCGAACCCTACTGTTTGGAGGTGATTTCGCGTCGAGATCTGTTCGGAGCCCGCCTTCGGCTAGATCGATCCGAACACTGAAGGCTACCTTTGGCGAAGAACCTTCGCACCAGATTCTGAAAGCCCCCTTCAGTGAACCCCTTCACACAGTACACTTTGAATCAGTTAGGCTTCGTTCAGCTGGTTGGTTTATTTTATTTAATAAATTTCTTTTCAACACAATACCCTAAGTAGTTTGAACGCGACATCAGTGTTGTGTTACGCTTAGGCTTGTCCCTAAGTATCCACACACTTTTGGATCGTCGAATTGACCTAAGTGCGGGGGCACGTTTTCGTGTCAACATAGAGTTTTTATACCAAATAATTGTTGAGCTTATATGTGGGATAGTCTTTTGAGTGTTGTTTTATGATTTAGGTGTGGAGTATTCTAGCCGGATGCCACGTCTTCGATGCCACCACCATGCCGAAGCCCGCCCGTCGCCTCCTCGCATGTCCGTCGCCAAATTCGAGGTAATCCTCGCGTGTCAAGATTGAAAATACAAATGTCACAAGTAGTTTTCCTTTTCACCATTACTTGTCGAGAGATTTTATACATTTTAGAGAGAATGTAATTGTTATGCACATGTCACAAGTAGTTGTCCTTTATTAATTTTATGCTTTTACAAGTGTTTCATATGCGATGTGCTATTATATATGTTATTACATTTATTATTGTATTAATTTGTGGTTTGTTGATGATTTCATTACAGTTATTAGTATTACATATATATACTTTATTATATATATTCTTTTCATTTGTAATTTTGTATGTGAGAAAAACGTAAGTACTGAAACGAAACCTATGTGTCACCCGTTTCGGACCATCATATCTCACACATGTCATGCGTGTGAGATGTGTAGGTCCGAAATTGTCCCTTTCTAGATAGCCTCGGAGTGGGCGACAGAGTGTGGTAATTATGGTGAGTCATGAGTCTGAAGATTTCAGTGTCATAACCTTGTTGTTCTCCATTGCACCATTATTAGGCGTGCAATTGGAGAATAGCGGGGTTATGCTACTGAAATTTTGTTCAGACTCATGGCTCATCATAAATACCTCGCTCTGTCGGTTACTCTTGGGTGGGTTTAGGATATATCTTTTCCTATATACATAGGGTCTTATGTGTTGTGGTATGTATAAATGTCTAGTACTTATGATGCATTCTCGATTGAATGAATCTTTTGCCTCTAGAATGGCTGAGGACCGACGGTGGATGTATAATGGTTGGAACAAAAGTGGAGCGCACATGAAGGAGTAGGTAATCAACACTGAGAAATTTGTTGGATGTGCATTCGCTTTGACAAAAACAATTGGCGCGAGGTGCCCATGCATGAAGTGCAGAAATTCTCATTGGCAAGACAAGAGAACGTTGTCACAACACATTTGCAAATATGGTTTCTTGCTAGGTTATGATGTTTGGGTGCACCATGGCGATACATTTCGCAAAAAAAACGGTATTACACGTGGAAGAAGATGATAGCACGACTGATGATAGGATGGATGAGATGCTTGATGCTATACGACTGGAGGTTCAAAAGTTTTTTGACATCCTTAGAGCTTTAGAAGAGCTGTTGGATGAGCACACCACCGTTAGCATTCTCGCTTCCATTACCCGTCTTATGGCCATTAAGTCAATGTTTGCATTATCCAACAATTGTGATAAGGAGCATGTGAACCTGATCAGTGATGTCCTTCCTATGAACCAGAAGATGCCGAAAGGCATGTACCAATCAAAAAAATGCTTTGTTCTCTCAGTATGGAGTATGCGAAGATTGATGTGTGCCAAGATAATGAAGGTTATGCCCAAGAAAATTCAATGCATCGGAAGTTCTGATAGTGAGTATAGGAAGTTCCGGTTAATTTATGGTCTCGATAGAGAGAGCAATTGTTGCTTCAGAAGTTCCGATATGGTATCGGAAGTTCTGATGAGCCTAAAGTTCTGATTCGGAATCGGGGAATTTTTGTACTGATCGGAAGTTCTGATATGGTATCGGAAGTTCCGAGGTGGGTGAAAACAGATAGGATCTATTGCGCGTCGTGCTGAATTTGGAGACCTAAAAAATACCTTGTTGGAAGTTCCGATCTAGGATCGGAAGTTCCTATGTGAGGTATCAGATTGGATCTATTACGAATAAGGATTAGTTGTAACTAATTTGCGGGTTCCAAGATGTGCACTGCCTAGGAGGCTTTCAGCCCTATGTAAGGAGAGGAGGAGGAGGTCTTGGGATGAGGAAAAAGCATAGATTAGACATAGCCACCCAAGAGTCCTCTCCTCTCTTTGTTGATATCAAACATTGAGGTCGAGGATTTCCCATCTCTCACGTGTGGTGCTAGCACGCTGCCGTGGAAGGAACTCCATCCCTGTATGTGTGGACTCCGTGGAAGCGTTGCTTCATAAGCGACGCTCGTGGCCGTCACCACGAGGAAGGTGACTTCTTCATCGATCGGATTGGCGAGGAACGACTGGGAAAAAGCGAGGATAGGCTCGACGCGCTTCATCAACCTCTTCTTCCGCTGCACCTAGCACATCAAGTGCTAGAAGGTACTGATCTATGATCACACATGCGCATGAGCCTAGGGCCATATGGCGGAAATTTTGAATTTGCCAGCTAGCAGAGCCTACGTGTGTAGTGTTTGATCTGGATCCCTCATGTATGGAGATACATGGTGGAAAACAAATTAGATCTGTTTCTATCCACGGCAGATCAGAAGTTCTGATGTGATCGGAAGTTTCGATGGCAGATCGGAAGTTCCGATATTGATTAGATGTTCCGATGTTGAATAATGATTCGATACAGAAGGCAATTGTTGTGATGCAGGATTCCAATATTGATCGGAAGTTCCAACATATCGGAAGTTCCGATGCCGGATCAGAAGTTCCGACCGGCGCAATTTTGAAAAACCGAGCTTGCTGACCCGGGTTTTTAGATCCAGAATCCAGTGATTTTTAGATCCAGAATCCAGTTATTTACAGCCCAATGCTGATGTAAAAGTCATTATGGCTTGCATGTCGTTTCCGCGGTGCTTCGGTCCATGTAATTACAATAGCCTAAGCGAGATGGAGTAGTACTCTTCATGGAGACCGGGAGCACGCACTCGAAGATGGGAGCCATGGCGATGGAGATCGCCGTGTGAAGAAGGTCATGCTATGTCACAGTTAATATGATTGCCTGTGATGCTTTCTTATGTTCCTGTTATTCTATTCTTTTATGTTTCGTGTGCGCTAGGGACGTTATGATGCTATAGTCTTTCCTCAGAAAATTAAGTGTTGATGCTCTTCCTAATAGCTGCACCCACCAGGGTTTGTGCTCATCGATAGTGGGTCTGCTAAAGCAGGGTGCTATCTTTTATATCAACCAGTTGGGGTGGAAGTCGGACTTTTGCACGCATTGTGTTGGTTCACTTGAGAGGCTATCAAAACAGTTTTGGGCCTTGGAGCATAGGAGTTGGGGTCGAGCATTTGATGCTTCTCCAACGACAAGAGTCACATACGATGTGATTAGCAAGGAGTTGTTTACCTATGTCAACTAGCTTCTAGAAGTGATGCCAAAGCTCACTAGGAGATAGCGTGACCACGGATCTTGTGCCACTATTAGTCATGAGAGGGAAAGTGACTGGTTTAGATAGTGGAACATCTTTTATTGGATAAAATATAAACATTTCATAGTGTTAAACATCGCACTTAATCTTTTGTAGATCATGGCACCTACTACGTCTACTGTTAAGAGCACTCTATTTTTTAATTTGCGATCTATTCTTGAACGACATAAATTGTCTAGAATGAACTTTATGGATTGGTATAGAAACTTGAGAATTGTTCTCAAGCAAGAGAAAAAGGATTATGTTCTAAAGGAACCCTACCCTGATGAACCAGGAGAGGATGCTTCTGCAGCAGATAAGCGTGCTTATGAGAAGCATGCTAGTGATTTTGTGGATGTCAGTTGCTTAATGCTTGCCTGCATGTCCTCTCAGTTTCAAAAACAATATGAGGATAGTGATGCATACGATATGATCGTAGGGCTTAAGGGCATGTTTCTAGACCAAGCAAGGGCAAAAAGATACAATATGTCTAAATGCTTGTTTGGTAGTAGGATGGCTGAAGGGAGCCCAGTGAGCCCAGTGAGCCCAGGATGCTTGTTTGGTTGCGTGGAGACTCTAGAGAGACTGTGCACTCCACTAGATCTGTACCTCACTATTGATGTTATTCTCCAGTCGCTCCCATTGAGCTTTGATCCATTGATCATGAACTATAACATGGTTGGACTAGAGAAGACACTAGCTGAGTTGCATGGGATGCTGAAATCCACTGAGGAGAGTATCGGAAAGGCTCCAAACCATGTGATGGTGGTTTATAATGAGGGCAAAAAGAGGAGGAGGAAGAAGGCTAAGACTACAGATGTGATCTCCAGTGCAAAGTCTAAACCAACGGGAAAGACCAGGTCTGGTCCTACGAACTCTGACGTGTGCCACCATTGCCATAAGCCTAGGCATTGGAAGTGGAACTGCAAGGTGCACCTGGAAGAGCATAAAAACAAGAAGGGAAGTAGGACTTCCGCTTCAGGTATTAATGTTATTGAAATTAATCTTGCTACTCGTCCAAATGATTCATGAGTATTTGATATGGGATCAATGATTCATATATGCAAATCGTTGCAGGGGCTGAGTAGAGTAAGAAAGTGTGCAAGTAGTGAACTGGATATCCATGTCGGGAATGGTGCAAAGGTTGCAGCATTGGCCGTCGGCGTCTATTCACTGTCACTACCATCAGGATTAGTTTTGAAGTTAAATACTTGTTATTTCATTCCCGCCTTAGGCAGAAACATTATCTCTTCTTCATGTTTAGAGGAAGATGGTTTTGAATTCGTAATAAAGAACAAGAGTTGTTCAATATTTTCGAATGGCATGCTTTATGGTGTTTGTCCATTAATGAATGGATTGTATATCCTAAGTCTTGACGATGCACACGTTTATAACATTAATACTAAGAAACATCGACTCAATGATTTGAATCCCACCTACATCTGGCATTGTTGTTTGGGTCATATAAATGAGAAGCGTTTACGGAAGCTCCATAGTGATGGACTTTTGGAGTCATCTGATTTTGAATCATATGACACATGCGAGTCTTGTTTACCCTGCAAAATGACAAAGATGCCTTTGACTGGACAAAGTGAGAGGGAAAGTGATCTATTGGCCATAGTACATACTGATGTATGTGGTCCAATGAGTCACACGACCAGGAAAGATTTCAGTACTTTATTACTTTTGCCGACAACTTTAGTGGATATGGAAATGTCTACTTGATGAGGCATAAGTGGGAATCCTTCGAAAAGTTCAAGGAGTTCCAGAATAAGGTACAAAATCATACGGGCAAGACAATTAAATTTCTACGATCGGATCGTTGGGGTGAATATTTGAGCCATGAGTTTAGTGATCATCTGAAGCAGTGTTGGACATGGTGCGGTCCATGATGAGTCACATTGATCTTCCATTATCCTTTTGGGTGATGCTTTAGAAACCGCAGCTTTCACGATTAATAGAGTTCCATCTAAGTTTGTTGGACCGAAAAAAGGGCGACCAGAGGGGGGTGAATTGGAGCTTTTAAAATTTAAGACTAAAAATAGCCTTCTGTTTTCAAAAATAGTCTCCTGTGGAACAGACTTTGAACACAACCTTCGGAGGTCTGGTTTGGAGGTATTCTATAGCTCCGGAACTAGGCTTCGCAAGGAGTAAAAGTTCGAAGTCAAGAAGACTTCACTCTTGCCAAAAAACAAAAAACAGCTCCGCTAGGTTCGTGCAGGCTCCGCACACAAGGAGCCTTCGAGCAGGCCTCACACTTTACTCTTAGCTGGAGGAGGTTTCCCTCTAGGGACTTCGACCAGATACTCCACACTAGCAACTGGTACTAGGCTTCATATTTTGAAGGTATAAAAGCAAACAGACCCGATTTTGCTAAGGAAAGAAAGCAGGCTTCGAGCACACTCTACTCAATTCTTTGCTAGTAACAGTGAGGGGTTACCTCAGTTTACACAGAGCAAACTCACACTAGGAAATACTCACACATCGCACACACTTCTCAAGAAAAGAAATGGAGCAAAAACTCTGGCTTAAAAAGAATGAAGTGGAGCACAAAGAAATCAACACATGCAATCCAAAACAGGAATACAAGTTCAAGAAGCAAATGAAGAACAAAATGAAAATTTCATTGCATGAATAGGGAACACAATAGACTCACAGGACTGAGTACATGGGTGTGTTGGCTAGCTTTGGAGTTCTAGAAATGGCTGCTCAAAAGTGTTACCTAGACCTATCCAACCTTCACTATTTATAGACACTATTTAGCCCTGTGAATAGACTACTCTACCCCTAGGGTTTACACTATTTTTGTCTCACCAAGACAGGGGGTACAGATGGTAGTCTACTTTTCTGGAGGCTTCTTTTGTCAGCTTTGTAGACGGAACAACATCAGCTTTTGTAGAGCCGACACTATCAGCCTTTGTAGATTTGGAGTCTTCTGAAGCCCCCATTGCACGTGAGGTGTGCAGTAGCTTCGGTGACATGCTTGAACCCGTAGGTCTTTGCTTCACCGAAGTCAGCCTTCGATACAGTGACAGTTTTGAGCCGAAGCCATCAAAGCTCTTGACCCTTCGCACCATCACCTCCAGAGTGGACCACCGCGGCTTTGCAGCTACTCTCAGCTCGAACTCCGCCACTCCGTGTACCGAAGCCACGTATAGCTGAAGTACCTCAAGTCAGCCATACTCCGAAGCCCCACCTTCGGAGTACTTTCGCCACCTTCCAAAGTCCCTCCATCCAAGGCCTCCGCGTGAAGCATTTCCATAAGCACCCCTTCACAGTGTCTCAGCCCTGAGCACACTCTATGAAGACCCTTATCCAGACCATGCCTTCGATGCTCCTTGACTTCTGAGACCTTCGTCAGGTGTCCCTTTGAGTGCCTCCATCCAGAGCACACTTCGAACGTCTTGCCTCACTGCTGAGGACTGTCCACCATACTCCGAAGTCACTCCTTCAAGAGCATACTTCGAAGTGCCTCGCCTCCGAGGACTTCACCTTGGGGTACCGTCAGCCAGAGCTACGCACTTTCTGCCTACGCCTGGCACACCTTGACCCAAGGACCGACCTCGACCCCACACAGCTTTCGTGACCGAGCTCCCCGCTCTCCTGGCATCAAGCCTCCCGCTTGACCTAGGTTCACTCGCTGCAAACCGTTTGTCGCCTCTAAAGCCACCTGCGCACCACCGACAAGCAGACAAGAGTTTCTAGTACCCCGGAGACCTCTCCGGTAGAAAACCTTCGGTACACACTCCGGTGTACCGCCCAAAATACCGAGCCCATTGGTACCACCAGGTCATCGTGCTCTGTCGAACCCCTCCGACAGACACACTCCGCTGTACAGCTGCAGCCAGCTTAATCCTCACCCTTCGGAAAACACCTCCGAACCCCTTCGGAGGGACCCCTTCGCCCAGAAGGAAACATGTCAATCACTCATCACAGACCTGAAATCAAGGCAAATTTCCACTTGGTTTCTCAAAGTTAGTAGAGAATACGCCATATGAGATGTGGTCTGGGAGGCATCCTAGTTTGTCTTTTCTAAAGATTTAGGGATATGAGGCGTATGTAAAACGTATGACGTCTGACAAGCTCAGTTCTAAGTCTAACAAGTGCTTTTTGTGGGGTATCCTTGGGAAACCAAAGGATACTATTTCTATAATAGAGAGGAGGGCAAAGTGTTTGTCGCTTGAAATGGTGTGTTCCTTGAGAAAGAGTTTCTCTCAAAAGGAGTTAGTGGGAGGACTGTGCATCTCGAAGAGGTTCGATAGCCACTAGAAAGTGTTACACATCCCACTGAGCTAGAGCAAGAGGCACAAGCTGTTGCAGATCCTGTTGTGGATGCGCCAGTCCTACGAAGGTCTGGGAGAGTAGTCCATGCACTAGAGAGGTACATGTTCTTGACCACTAGGCATCGCGACGTGATGTTGTTGGACAACGACGAACCCAAGACCTATGCAAAAGCAGTAATGGGATCAGACTTTGAGAAATGGCTTCGAGCCATTAGATCCGAGTTGGTGTCCATGCGTGTTAATCAAGTTTTGAACTTGGTTGATCCACCCGATGGTATAAAAAACTATTGAGTGTAAATGGATCTTCAAGAAAAAATAGACGTTGATGGAAATGTTCACATCTATAAGGCACGATTGGTGATGAAAGGTTTCTAGCAGATTCAAGGTGTTGATTATGATGAAACATTTTTGCCCATCTCTATAATTAAGTCTATTCAGATCATCCTAGCTATTGCCACATTTTATGATTATGAGATATGGCAAATGGATGTCAAGACAGCTTTCCTATATGGAAACCTAAGTGAGGATGTGTACATGACATAGCCTGAAGGTCTTGATGGTCCAAGTAATGCTGGTAAAGTTTGTAAGTTGCTAAAGTTCATTTATGTATTGAAGCAAGCTTCTCGTAGTTGGAATCTTCATTTTGATGAGGTAGTCAAAGGGTTTGGCTTCATCAATAATGAAGAAGAGCCTTGTGTTTACAAAAGGCTAGTGGGAGCTCACTTGTGTTTTTGGTCCTATATGTGTGATGACATATTGTTGATCGGAAACGACATTCCTTTGTTGAATCTTATCAAGACTTCACTGAAAAATAGTTTTTCGATGAAAGATCTTAGAGAGGCAGCATACATTTTGGGCATAAAGATCTATAGAGATAGATCAAAACGGTTAATTGGATTAAGCCAAAGTATGTACATTGACAAGGTTTTGAAATGGTTCAAAATGCAGAATTCTAAGAAGGGATTCCTGCCAATGTCACATGGTTTTTCTCTTAGTAAGACTCAGTGTGTTGTGACACCTGATGAGCTAGAGAAGATGAGTGTGATCTCGTATGCCTCCGCAATTGGATCCATCATGTATGCCATGTTATGTACAAGCCCAGATGTGTCATATGCTCTAAGTGTTATAAGCAGGTACGAATCGAACCCGGGTGAAAGTCACTGGGCTGTAGTGAAGAGTATCCTCAAGTACTTGAGAAGGACTGAGGAAATGTTCTTGGTTTACGGTGGTGAAGAGGAGCTTGTTTTAAGCGGTTACACGGATGCTAACTTTCAAACCGATAAAGATGATTCTCGATCGCAATCTGGTTTTATTTTCTGCCTCCATGGAGGCGCAATGAGTTGGAAAACTTACAAGTAAGAGACGGTGGTCGATTCTACAATGGAAGCTGAGTATATCGCTGCTTCAGAAGCGGTGAAGGAGGTCATTTGGATCAGGAAGTTTGTTTATGAGCTGGGTGTTGTTCCTAGTGCGTCTAGTCCAGTGGACCTCTATTGTGATAATAGTGGTGCCATTGCGCAAGACAAGGAACCTAGGTCGCACCAAAAATCCAAACATATACTTCAGCGATATCACCTAATCTGTGAGATCATTGAAAGAGGTGATGTGAAGATTTGCAAGGTGCACATGGATTTAAATATGGCGGATCCATTAACGAAGCCTCTTCCACAGCCCAAGCATGAGGCGCATATGATCTCCATGGGTATTATATACTTGCGTGAGTGAGTCATGTGTTTGTGGAAGATGCTAGTAGAGTTTATGCTAATGTATGAGGATAATTGTTATCTTGTTCCTTGAATAAATATCATTTGCATTTAATTAATAAGTACGACTTGTTATGTGAAACTTTTTGCTTTATGACGATGTTGTTAAAAGGGTCCCTAATCTTGTCATCATGTGGGATAGTGATTATACATGGATTAGCACATCCGACTGATTGATGATTGTGTTTCATAGATGATAGACATAGAGATGTCAAATCAGTGATGTGGACACATGTTAGTGAACATGGTGTTGGACAGACCCACTTGAGATACTACTGAGATTGTTATGTGCCAACAGTTGTCATCTCAAATGATGTACCTGCAGAGTCCTTGGACCTGAGATCGTCATTTGATTCTAGAATGCGTAGTGACACACTTAGATGCTTCCTAATGCTATTCCGTAATAGGTAGTAATAAGGGTGGTTTTCAGGTGTGTTGTGAAACATGTCTTGGGATGTGAGCGGTCAAGATGGAATTTTCCCCTCCTAATAACGAGAGAGTCGTCTATGGGCCCCTCGAGTTATTGGATTAGAAAAGTGCATGGCCATGACATTATGACTAAGGAGTTAGTCATGATTTGAATCAGATACCTGGTCGAGTGAACATGTCAAGTTAGCCAACAAGGGTGGCGTGTATCTCGCCTTGGACTTGACCAACGACGTGTGGTGAAGTGACTAGTGCATGCGTATATCAAGGTTCATGAAAATTTGATTTTGTACGTTTTTGGGGGTCAATATGTGTCGCTAGGTACCACTATTGATCAGTGAGTCAGAAATGGTTTTCGGTGAACAACCGTTAGTGTATGAACCTATCGGGTCACACACTTAAGGGGATGGATTAAAACATGCAAAGAATTGGTTCTTCTGCAAGTGGGAGATTGAAGGTTATGCCCAAGAAAATTCAATGGATCAGAAGTTCCGATAGTGAGTATTAGAAGTTCCGGTTAATTTATGGTCTCGATACAGAGAGGAATTGTTGCTTTGGAAGTTACGATATGGTATCGAAAGTTTCGATGAGCCGGAAGTTCCGATTTAGAATCGGGGAATTTTTGTACTGATCGGAAGTTCTGAGCTGGGCGAAAATAGATAGGATCTATTACGTGTCGTGCTGAATTTGGAGACCTAAAAAATACCTTGTCAGAAGTTCTGATCCAGGATCGGAAGTTCCGATGTGGGGTATCAGATTGGATCTGTTACGAATATGGATTAGTTGTAACTAATTTGCAGGTTCCAAGATGTGCACGACACAGGGGGCTTTCAGCTCTATATAAGGAGAGGAGGTCTTGGGACAAGGAAAAAGCCTATATTAGACCTAGCCACACAAGAGTCCTCTCCTCTCTTTCTTGATCTCAAACGTTGAGGTCGAGGATTTCCCAGCTCTCATGTGCAGTGCTAGCACGCTGCCGTGGAAGGAACTCCATCTCTGTATGTGTGGACTCCGTTGAGGCGTTGCTCCATAAGCGACGCTTGTGGCCGTCACCACGAGGAAGGCGACTTCTTCATTGATCAGATCGGCGAGGAACAGCTGGGACAAAGCGAGGATAGGCTTGACGCGCTTCATCAACCTCTTTTTCCGCTACACCTAGCGCGTCAAGTGCTAGAAGGTACCGATCTATGATCTCACACGCACATGAGCCTAGGACCATATGGCGGAAATTTTGAATTTGCCGACTAGCGTAGCTCCCCTATTCCCCAATAGATAACTGCATGATTTTCTGGAAACAACATAAGAATGAGATGAAATGCTTAAAATGTGGTAAACCGAGGTTCATAGTGGTCGTCAACGAAGACGGTGAAATGGTGACGACACAGGTTGCTCATAAGCAACTTCGTTACATGCCTCTTACACCTTGGGTGAAACAATTGTTTCTCTCAAAGAAAACCACTAGGCATATGAGATGGCATAAGGAAGGTGTACGTGAGAACAACCAAGTAATGGTGCACCCATCTGATGGTTAGGCATGGAAAGCTCTAGATGGTTTTGATGCAGACTTTGCTAAGGATGCAAGGAATGTTCGCATCAGGATGGCAACATATAGATTCACGCCTTTCAATGTAACCACGTCGTCGTACTCTTGTTGGTCTATATTTTCTATTCCATACAACCTTCCACCTTCGTTTTGCATTAAATATAAATTTATGTTCTTGTGTCTCATTATACCTGGTCCAGAACATACTGGAACATGCCTCAACGTGATGCTAAAGCCCTTAATTGAAGAGTTGAAACAGTTGTGGAAAGGAGTTGAAGCATATGATTATGACCATAAGAAAAAAATTCAATCTTCGAGTTGTGTATCTGTGGTCAGTCCACGATTTTATGGCATACAGTATTTTTCTGGTTTGAGTTGTCATGGAAAGCTGACAGGTCCGAAATGTGGTAAAGAGATAGATTGTTTCTGTCTTAACTTCGGGGGGAGATTTGTTACTTTGATTGTCATAGATGTTTCTTCCCAGGAATCACCCATTTAGGTTATAGAGGAACAACATCAAGAAGGACAATGTTGTTGTAAAGGGACCACCAAGGCGTTTAAGTGGTCCAGAAATCGTTGATATGCTGAATGAGTTGGTCCTTAAGGAAAATAGGGATGGATTTGTAGGAGTTAGAACCGAACATAACTGGACCCACATATGTAGATTATGGAAATTGCCCTATGTCAAATAGCTGATTCTGATGCACAACATTGACGTCATCAATCAGAAACGTAATGTTGGTGAAAGCATTATAAGCACATGCATGGATTTTGTGGACAAGACAAAATATAATGTAAAGGCAAGAAGAGATTTAGCTCAGATTTGTAATCAACCAACCCTTGAGTTGGCAAATAGTGGTGGCAAGCCACGTGCCCCATTTTGTTTAAAACCTAAAGAAAAGAAACAAGTAATGAGGTGGATGAAAAATTTGAAATTCCCAGATAGTTACGCCGCAGGATTTAGAAGAGTTGTGAATTTGAAGACATAGGAGTTAAATGGATTGAAAATTCACGATTACCACATAATAATGGAAAGACTCCTTCCTATAATATTTCGTGGGTACTTGAATAATGGCGTGTGGAAGGCGTTAGCTAAGCTGAGCCATTTCTATAAACAACTTTGTGCTAAAGAAATTAAGAAAGAGATGATGGAGAAGTTGGAGAAAAAGACATCTGTGCTTTTATGTAAAATGGTAAAAATATTCCCTCCATGATTCTTCAATCCAATGCAACATTGACTGGTTCATCTTCCATATGAAGCTAAGGTAAGTAGCCATGTGCAATATAGGTGGATATATCACATTGAAAGGTCCCTAAAGAAGCTTAGAGCGATGGTGGGCAATAAGGACAGAGTTGAATGTTGCATCACGGAAGAATTTAAATTGAAAGAGATTGCATATTTCATTAGTGTATACTTCGCTGAGAGTCACAATGTCAACACACCTACTATGCGGTACCATGTGGATGAAGACAATCCTTGTAGTGATCTTCAAATTTTTCAGTGGAAGGGCATAAATGTTGGTGTCTCCACGACATATTATGTAACTCAGGAAGAATGGACATATGACTTTCTCTACATGTACTCAAATATGGAAGAGATGGAACAATATTTCACATAAGTGAATGCTTTTTAGTTTTATATTTTACTGGCGATGTTTCATACCTAGTTTGTTTACCTTTTTGTTTACAATGATAGTATGTTTGATTCGAAATACTTGACGTCTGGTCGTCAACCAACGGAGAAGCAATTAGATAAGTTGCATTGGGAAGGAATAAAATGGAGGGCCTAGTTTCCTCACTTGGTTCAGAGAACATGTAAATCCTTACCTTTTGTGACACAAATTATTTTACTCTATTAGGTTAATTATCTTGTAAACACGTATGATTTGCAGTGCATGCTCACCGGCAATGTACATATAGACTTGTGAAAAATCTCTTACGGAAGTATTACTGCCAAAAGTTACAGTCGATATGATGTGAACGGTTTTCGCTTCCGTTCAACTAATTTTGAAGTGTCTCGATCTCTAGCGGCAACAACTAGTACTGGAGTTGTTACAAGGGTCATTGATGCCCAAGGACATGAAACTAAGTATTATGGAATCATCAAAAATATAATCGATTACAACTTTGCCGGTAATAAGGAGATTAAAGTAGTCTTATTCGATTGTGATTGGTTTGACCCCAAACATGATACTCGAGAAAACCAATTTGGGATGGTTGAAGTCAAACACGTGGAACGACTACATGGTTGCGATAATTTTGTCCTTACTCACCAAGTCGAGTAGGTGTATTACATGTGAATCCTCAGGAACGTCTACAGACCCCTAGTAATGTTGCTTATCAATTGGAGATTGGAGAGGTCGATGAGGTTTAACAAGATGATGAATTGCCGAGTTCATTTAATGTAGAGTCAGACTCACCAATAGATTCTTTACTTGGCGATGCTACGGATGTAGCAGTTCCCAAGAAAAGGAAACAACGGGATAAGAAGAAAAAAGTAACCTGGCGTGCTTTGGGAAGAAGGGACAAATTGATCCTGATTTTGATGAGAGTTGACAAGTAATTGTTATCATACTTTGTGTATGTTAAATATATTTCATATTACATTATTTTTAATAAGTTGTTACTTTTTGTACTAATAAATGCTTATTTTTGCTTGTTTTCAATAAGTTGTCGAAAAAGTTTAAAAGTATCACAAAGAAGCTTTTCGGTGGGAAGAGTACGACGAGTCAGGAGGACACTCTATTCTAGTGTAGTTTCATTTCTTCAAGAGGGTGTCAAGAGATCTTGAGATACGTAGACTCGGATTTGCGGGGTCGAACAATCACATTTCAAAGAGATGATGAGGTAACCTTCAAATTGAATTTTATGCTAGTTATAAACTATTACTAATTGTTTTCATATCATTTTGCAGGAAGAAGGGAATGACTCGAAGGGTGTGGGGTAGGAGGCTGACCCGGAGGGTGCGAGGCAGGAGGAGGGTGTGGGGCAGGAGGAGGGTAGTGGGTCAGCATCATCTTATGCTCATTTCAGGATGAGCCACCTGGTCGCCCCACTTATAGTCTCTTTGTCTGGAAACAAGATCGAGATCATGCATGTAGGTGATGGGTAAGTCTGATTCTCTGTTGTTTTCCTTTACTACCAAAAATTTATTTTAGTTTATTGACATTATTTATTATGTATTTCTAGATCTTGGATTAATTCTAGGTTTGACAACACTTCGAAAGTCAGGCAGGTTAACTATATATTGGGTAACCTGTGTCGTCTTCACTACATAGGGGTGCTAACACTGCCGACCATTGAGCAGCAACTCTGCACGACATGGGACCAATACCTGTTTGCTCCTAACGGGGACTACGGAACTGCCTAGGGCGCAGTGTCTCATGACTTCTAGGTATGGTTTTTTTTCATGCATTGTTTTGTTTTAAAGAAAAACTTCTGGAGTGACAGTAGGTTACTAATCATTACTTTTGTAGTTACTTTTTTGCTTGCCGGGATGGGGAAATCACCATAATCATGCCCTTGTTGTATTCAACAACAATGCACATAAGGTGGTGAAATACGCGATTTCGTATGCCCAGATTCAGGCGAACAATGTGTACTATAAGGAGAAGTTAGGTCAACAAATGAACATGACCATGGGTTCTTCATCAATATACTTGACTGAGGAGCAATATCGTTCGGTAAACAATTCTAACTCTTTTAATCTTTGATTTTTGATATTTATTTTCATATAATGCATAAGCTTTACATCTGTTCAGGTGAGGATTCCATGGTTTCAAAACCGTGACGATGCCTACTTTGAATTCTGCAAGCTTTAGTCTTCAAATGAATTCAAGAAGGTTTCGGAGAAGAAAAGGCTTTGTCGTCAAACGGATCCGAAGCACAGATATGGGGTCGATTGATATTTCCGCTTGGATAAATGCATGGTAAGTCCTACACTTGTCACATTATCTATATATACATTGTAATGCAACTAACTCATATCTATAGGAAGCTAAAATTGGTGTGGTGCCAAGTGACATCGAGGTTTATGCTTCTGGTCATAAAGGAGAAGATCCTGCACACCCAGATACATTGTGTACTCAGTCAGCAATGGATCATTTGGTGAGATGTTAATAATTTCTTCGAGTTTGCATCATTTTTCTCCGTGTAATCGATATTGTTGGTTTTCTGCAGACGCAATATGGTGAACACATGGTTCAACTCCATGGAGCTGAGTATGATTGGCGGGGGCAACTTGTCGACCCCATGGTCGTGTACTCTCGCAGAGGTGGAAAGAGCCATAGATGGTGAGATGATGTTTCTCAATGTTTTTGTGTGTGGTACTACCGTAATGGTAACTAATGTATTCGATGTTGCAGGTACTCCATATTCAATGGAGTTATTGACTCAAGGGTGATGAGTGCTCAGAAGTCAGCTCAGTCATCAGAGGGCTCCTCAGGAGTTAGCTCCAGTCATCGCCACTCAGAGGAAAACCCAGAAGTGGTTTAGTTGACGGAGGAACTGAGGAAGTCACGCGAGCAAATGAGGCAGTATCAAGAGTATTAAGTTGCTTGCTTTGCACAACAGCAGGAGATGATGCAGGTAAGTTCAGTTTTCCGCATTACAACTATATAGCATTTAGCAATAGGTTTAAAACTAACTGGATGCATTACAACATGTATAGCACATTGCCCTGCAGCAAGGACTTGACATGTCGTAGTTCCAATCGATGCCTCCCTCACCACCACCATTTTTTCTAGTTGGTGCTCCTCCTACAGCTGAGGTACCTCCTGTCGTTACTTGAGTTAGCTCGTTAGCTGATAATGTTTCCCTAATTTTATCTATTTCTTTAGATTATCCATACTCTCGGTCAGGATGGATCCTTGGCTTTAAATGTGGATGATCCGAGAGGCAGTGGCGATGCCCACAACTACAACCAACCAAGTGAGGGTGTTTAGTGAGTATGACTAGCTTGTCTCGTTTATGGATTTGAGCATTTTGTTGTTTATGTGGATGTGAATGTGACTTGTGGACGACGGGTGTGAATGTGACTTGTTTATGTGTGGATTTGAACATAACTTGTTTATGTGGAGGAGAATGGTTTATGGATATGAATGTGTTTATATGCTTGTGAATGTGTTTATGTGGATGTGAATGTGGAGGTGAATGTGAAAGGTTTATGTGGATGTGAATGTGGAGGTAATTTTGAATGTTTATGGATGTGAATGTGTTTATGTGGATGTAAATGTGTTTTTGGATGTCAATGTGAATGTGTGATTATGTTTTGGATATGTGAATGTGAAATTGTTATTTTGTGGTTGGATGTGCATACGAATAGGAGAACTAGAAAAACGAAAAAATTACAGGTAACTTCCATCAGCTTGACCATAGTCGACGGAAGTTAAGGCGGTTTGCCCACGTGGCAGAAACCCTTAACTTCCATCGCCCAGCGCCTGGCCAACGGAAGTTAGCTATTTCCCGTCTAAGCGTTTCCGTCGGCCAGATACTGACAGAAGTTAGGCTTTTGCCGACGGAAGTTAGCTTCTTCTATTGGGAAAAGCCTAACTTCCATTGACTTTGGCTGACGAAGCTGCCTGGCTTTGTCATGAAAATATCACAATAACTAGATCGGACCTAACAAAGATAGTAGCTAATCACGATGATCTTAATAATATGTCAAAGTATTGGGCATGCTTTATTTAGATGAATGGTATAAAACATGAAAAATATACAATAGCAAGAGATGTCAGACCTAACCGATGAAACCTCAAACTACTACACCTAGAGCACATCAATCTAAGAGATCAATCTAATGCAGCCTTAGACCTAGCTAATATACCAAGATAAACCAGCGATCGTACTGTTTCGACGTTCACCTCAATAGATCAAATTGATGTAGTCGTAAGGATACTGACCTAGTCGTTATAGTCGTTGGGGGTGGCGAGACTCACCTCTTTGCCGAAAATCAAAATGATGTATGAGAAACCAAGGGTGGTTTCGGTCTGAATGATGAGTGATTGATAAGGATGAGCGTCTGAGCGAATGAGTGGTTGAGAGTATGTTGAGTGCATCGAGGGTTTCGATGTGGAGTGAAGGTGTAGATGTCGAGGGTTTCAGCAGTGCGTCGCGTTCTTGTTTTGTCTTGTCTTGTTTGTGCAGGGTGGAGATGTTGACCGACTGTCGACGGTGGGTGATCGAGGGTCGAGCGGGGAGCTTGATGCCGGAGGATCAGGGAGGCCGGGCGAAGTTTCGGAATATCTCAAGAGTGCACGAAGAGAGGGAGCGAGACTCGGACGGATGGCTGACTACGACGGCGTGTTGACCGTGTTCGCGAGAGGGAGGCCAGGACAAGCATTCGCGCGGCTCGAGGGGATTGAGAGCGAAAGTGGCTTGCTGGCACTCGGAGTCGCGAAGCGGTGTCACAAGTCGAAGGGCTGAGAATGCTTTGTCGGTTTTTGCTGAAAACCGTCGAAACGTTTATTGTTTTTACTAATTCAATAAAATAGAGTCGAGTTTTAGTTTAAAGTTTTTAGTGTCATAGTGTGTACTTTTTAGAGTATTTTTAGAATGTATATATTCTGAAAATATTCTAAAGAGGGGTCATTTGTAATTTTCTTCTAGAGTAAAATAGGGTATTTCTAGTTTTTATTTTCAGATTTGTAAATAGAGTCTTTCTAGGGGGCTGATTGAAAAATGGGCCTTATAGAAACATGGGCAGGTGGGATATTTATCCCCCTCCCTGCTGTCATCCATAGGGAAAATCCAGTTCAATGAATGCAATTTTTCCTCAGCATTTGCTAACTCTAAAACCAGAAAAGTTCCTGCGATGAGTGCATTACCGTGAACAGCACATAGCAAGTTTACCGGATCCACTAAATGGTGATCGGGAATGCTGTTCATCATCAAGCGATGAAAACTTCCAGCACTGAATTAATTTTGCTACAGTAAGTACTCTGCTGGATATACTTCAGGGATTCTGTTCTTGCAGTTCATCATATAAAAATTTTGAAGAAACCTTGACAAGGAACAGTGTTCAGCTGATATTTTTTCCGATTCAATTCAGTCCTGTTATTACTACTATTCAGAATCTCATCTAATTGAATTTCAAGTTTGTATTCTGTTCAGATGCGAATTGAAGTTTGGTTCATTTTCAGAAATGCTATAGTGATTGCAGTTGTGTATAATTTTCTAGATTCTGAATCTAGTGCTCTAATTGTTGAATATTCAGATTCTTGCAATGTTGACAAAGTTTGATATATACAATGCTGATCTGAAACTTGGTTGGGGTTAACAATTGCATTCTGAATCAGAATATGAAAATTGCACTATGTTGAAGTTATCATTACTATTCATTGTACGAAAAATTTCAGAAGTGTATGTGTTGGGGGAAAATACTTCATCCTCAGGGTCACTACAATAACAAGATGAAGGCAATCTATTAAACCGGAGTTCCCGTATTTAACTCCGATTTAGTACTGGGTCAAGTTCAAAGAATCAAAGCGGGCTCTTATTCGGAGTATAGCTTCGAATGTCGACTCTTCGGAGAACCTCCCTGCCAGCTAAGATGGAAGACTTATCTTCTTTCTCATTAGATTAGTCTTTTACCATTTTAGCCCTATTAAGGGTACCGAATAGTTTCCACTATGTCGATTGTAATAGAGCGGTAAAAAGGTCTTTTTCTTAAGATTTTGGCCTATAAATACCCCCCGTTTTACCCTATAATGAGGATCGAATACTGAGTTATTCAATACACATCTTCAAACTGCTTTGAGCTATTATCCAATTCAGAGGCTTTAAACAGTTCATTTAACAAACACTTCGTTTGTTAGTTCTAACCTCTGAAAACCTGTTAGCGTAATCTTTTGCGCCAACAGTTGGCGCCGTCCGTGGGGTGCCTAGTCCAAAAAACTTCGTTCTTTACCAAGTTCTCAAACCATGCCTCCTAAGCAGAGTTCAGGTGGTAGTCCTACTCGGAGGTCCCCTCGGACCTCCGGAGTAAGATCTTCGAACACAGTTGAGATCGGAGGACCTTCGGTAATTCCTCCACCTCAGACCCCCGAAGGGATTCCCCTTCCTCGAGTATACAGAGTTCCTCCTCCAACTTCATCTATACTTCGGCCAGTCGGAGTCCCTTCTCTAGCTTCGATCCCGCTTCGAACTGATGTGTACAGTTCTAAAGACCCAGAACATCCTTCCGGAGGAGATGAAGATGGTCTTGGTGACATGGCAACCTAAATGGCCAGTCTCCAAGCCGAAGTGGCGAGGTGGAGGCAAGAAGCCACAGATAGGCTTCGTTCTCAGGCCACTCCGGTCATTCCCGAAGTGCCCCAAGACGACGAACTTCCTTATCCCGAAGCCCTGGAGAACACTTCCTTTGATAGTGAGTCTCTGCTGCACCTCGAGCTGCAGAAAGTGCGCTTCAACCCTAAGTTTAAAACTTCGAAGCTCTGCAAGTATTCTAGAGACGAGGACCCTGGGGAGTTCTCCCGTTCTTATGCGTTGGCAATTGAGGCCAGTGGAGGAGTGCGGGACACCATGGCCAAGTGTTTTCCTCTTGCTCTCGAAGGGGTGGCTTTGCGGTGGTTTTGGTCCCTGAAGCCAGGGTCAATT
This sequence comes from Zizania palustris, assembly GCA_019279435.1. Classification (NCBI taxonomy): domain Eukaryota; kingdom Viridiplantae; phylum Streptophyta; class Magnoliopsida; order Poales; family Poaceae; genus Zizania; species Zizania palustris. Next base: position 42,539,087 of record JAAALK010000290.1, on the reverse strand, counting down.
AGAACCTGGGAGCAATTAAGGAAGAAGTTCATAAGTAACTTTCAGGGTACCTTCGTACCCCCAATGTCTATAGGAAGTTTTTTCCAGGTGAAGCAACTGCTTGGAGAGACTTTAAGGCAATTTTTCAAGCGCTTCGCCCATATGAAGTCGCAAATTCGAGGGCTGACTACATCCTCCGTAGTTGATGCAGGTCGAGAGAGAGTTATCCATGCGGGCCTCCTTGATAAACTTCATCGAAAACAGATATCCTCTGTTGCTTAGCTGATGTCTTATTTTGAAGACTATGCTAGGTCAGAAGAAGGGTGGCTTCGGAGAACTGCTTCAACTCCGTCAATCCTGCAAGAAGTCAATTTGGAAGTGAAGACTTCAACACCTTCGCAGGGGCCTAACTTCGAAGTCCAGCATGACAGGCGTCGGGGGCAAAAGCATCCTCGTTTAGAAGTCTTGAACATTGCACCTCCACAGAAATTTGTTCCTAAGACTTCGCAAGCTTTAGGAAGCAAGACCAGCGTCTAGAGGCCGCTAGGGAAGCTGGCTGGCAAAGCCCAGGCCTTCTTCTGCTGCGTCCATGATGAGAATCGAAGTCACGCAACTGATGTGTGCAAGTCTATACTCGCTTTAAGAGGCGAGTACCTTCAAAGAACCTCGGGTCGAGGCACTACTGACCGAGTTCCTTCCGAGGTGCGTCCGGAGCCTGTCTAGGTTGTGGCACGTATAGACAACTTCGACCCTGCAAGGCAAGCTCCGGTGGTCAATATTATGCCACCTCCGAAGCAGGAAGATGGTCAAGATCGAGGAAAAAGAGTAGTCCTCCCCATTTCTGGAGGAGGGACTCTTGGTAGTATGTCGAAGAGACGGCGAAGAGAATATGTCCGAGAAGTCGGCCATATTGGAACTTCCTCGTCCGCAGCTACCATGCTTGAGTGGTCTCATGTGTCGATATCTTTTTCTGCAGATGATGCAGCTGGCATAAAGTTTCCGCATGCAGATCCCCTTGTTATTACTGCCAACATAACAGGGACTGAAGTCCGGAGAGTACTGATTGATGGAGGAAGTTCAGCAGATATTATCTTCGTCCAAGCCTTCGATCAGCTCTGTATCTCCAGGAAGCATCTTCTCCCTGCAGCTTGTCCTTTGCAAGGTTTTGCAGGACCCCCTCTTGATGCCCTCGGCCAAATAGGTCTGGAGGTCGCTTTCGGAGAGGGGTCATTTTAGAGTATTTTAAAGTATATATTCTGAAAAAATTCTAAAGAGGGGTCATTTCTAATTTTCTTGTAGAGTAAAATAGGGTATTTCTAGTTTTTATTTTTAGATTTGTAAATAGAGTCTTTCTAGGGGACTGACTGAAAAATGGGCCTTCTAGAAACATGGGCAGGTGGGATATTTATCCCCCTCCCTGCTGTCATCCGTAGGGATAATCCAGTTCAATGAATGCAATTTTTCCTCAGCATTTGCTAGCTCTAAAACCAGAAAAGTTCATGCGATGAGTGCATTACCGTGAACAGTGCATAGCAAGTTTGCCGGATCCGCTACATGGTGATCGGGAATGTTGTTCATCATCAAGCGATGAAAATTTCCAGCACTGAATTAATTTTGCTACAGTAAGTACTCTGCGATTCTGTTCTTGCTATTCATCATATAAAAATTCTGAAGAAACCTTGACAAGGAACAATGTTCAGCTGATATTTTTTTTGATTCAACTCAGTCATGTTATTACTACTGTTCAGAATCTCATCTAATTGAATTTCAAGTTTGTATTCTATTCAGATGCGAATTGAAGTTTAGTTCATTTTCAGAAATGCTACAGTGATTGCAGTTGTGTATAATTTTCTAAATTCTGAATCTAGTGCTCTAATTGTTGAATATTCAGATTCTTGCAATGTTGACAAAGTTTGATATATAGAATGCTGATCTGAAACTTGGTTGGGGTTAATAATTGCAATCTGAATCAGAATATGAAAATTGCACTCTATTGAAGTTATCATTACTATTCATTGTACGGAAAATTTTAGAAGTGTATGAATTTCATTTGTGATTGATTTGAGCCAAGCTTATTTGTTACTACAAACTTGAATTGATTGGTTGTGTGAGTGTTTTGATCTGTATTGATTAAAAACTTGAAACAAAGTTGTTTTGGGCGTTTGAATTTGTTTGAGCTCTAAATTATGCTGATTGGTTTGAAACTTGAATTTGAGTCCTTAGAGGTGCGTTGAGTGATTTGATTAGGCCATCACATTCGAAAGAAAGTGTCGAGGCACCTATTCACCCCCCCTCTAGTCACCATTCTGATCCCACAATTGGTATAAGAGCCGGTTTGATCACGAGTTGACCTTTACCGGTTGTGATCCTTGTTTTGGCGATATGGAGAGGAACATCAAGATTCCAATGTTTGATGCTCAAGATTATGCTTATTGGAAGGTACGCATGGAGGCTTATTTGCTTAGCCAAGGAAGTGCGATATGGGACATTGTTGCATCCTAATACATGATCCCTGAAACTCGTACCTTAGAGACTGAGAAGGCTCAATATGAATGTAATAGCAAGGCTAGAAACATTCTTTTTATCAATCTAAGTCACAACAAGTTCGACAGGGTCCAACACCTTTGCACTGCTCGAGAAATTTGGTCGACCTTGAGTACTTTTCATGAGGGCACATCACAAATTAAGGCTCGGAGGCAGAGCACGTATAATCAAGAATACAAAATGTTCATGCAAGGCACTAGCGAATCTGCTGATGCTTTGTTTGCTCGCATTGACGGCATTGTTAGTAACTTGCGCTCCACTAGGACGCTAGCTTACTTAGATCATGACCGAGCAATCAAACTTCTCTATGCTCTGGATCGTAGCATATGGGAAGTTAAGATCTTAAGCATTGAAAAGTCTGCGAGCTTTGATACTTTGACATGTGATGAACTTTTCAGTAAGCTTAAGTCCACTGAGATTGCCAAGGGGTCTCGACCAAGAGCTGGAAAATCTTTGTTGCCTTCGATTGCTTTGTGTTCCAGCCCTGGCAGTGGCACCTCATCTAGAGGTAATTCATCAGGTGTTTCTAGAGCTTGTGTTTTCTCTGGTGCTTTTGACTTGTCCTCATTTGTCTCTGTCACAAAAGATCAAGTGGATGCTCTAGATGATGAGGAGCTAGCTCTCATCGTGAGGAAGTTCACTCGTTTTTACAATGATAGACGAGACCAAAGGAGAGGAGGGTCACAGGGTTGTTTTGAATGTGGAGATACATCTCACATAAAAGAAAATTGCCCTAAATTGAAAATTAAAAATGAAAATGAGCACAAGCAACAAAAATGGAACAAGAAACCTTATTTCAGAGGAAAGCGAGGAAAAATGGCTAAGAGAGTAGTCAGAGCTTTTGTGGCCGCCCTCAGCAACATCGATAGCACGTCAAGCGAGGAGCCAAGCTTAGAGGAAGAGGAGCCTCCCAAGAAAGAGAAGAAGGAGAAGAAGACAGTGGACAGCACTGACCTTTGCTTCGTGGTCGACGACGACTACAGCAGTGATGAGCTTGACACTGCTAAGGTACATCTATCCCGTGATCAGCTTCTTGTTCAGAATGATAGGACAGGGTTAGCTCTCGGGTTGGGTTATGAGAGAACCACTCCAAACACTTTGAGCAAAACTGTGTTCACTCCTCCCACTACCCTTGAGAAAGAAAGAGCCCAATTAGACACCGATCAAAAAGCTAAGAATCCTACCCAACCGACAAAGAAAGCTCTTCGTGCTTCAGATAAACCTCCTCAGCTAAAACCCAAGAAAAATGTGATATTTGCACTTGAGACCCATACCCACACACCGAAGAAAATATATCATTGTTCTTATTGTCAACCGGTGGGTCATTTAGTTGGGTTTTGCTTTCGTCGTATCAGGGATGAGCGATAGTCTTAACCGATTCTGAATAATATTTATCTTCTTCTCACTTTTATCTCCATCGGCTCTTCCTATCTGGTCATGTCACACGTCATGGATGGGCTTCTTTGACCATCTTTTACCGGACCTCTTTAACTTCTGTTGAATGTGCGACATCTATGGTGGGCCCTAGTGAGGAGCCATGTTGAAGATCATGGGCCTCATGGATCCAGAGGTGATGAGTGATTGTCAACGGACGTCAAAGTGAGAACAGAAGAGAAGAGGAGATGAGACCTACCATGTCTAGGCCGCGTGTGACTTAGGTACACGGGTGGTGAGCGACTACTAGGCAGAGGGGCCGCGGAGTCGGGCCGGCCCAATCCAAGTACATGAGCTAAGAGCGGCAGGAGATCCACTGGTCTGTTAATTGGGATTGACTCAGGTACACGGGCAGTGAGCGATTGTCGGGGTAAGGGAACCGCGGAATCGGGCCAGCCCAATCTGGGTACTCAGTGCGAAGACGGTGGATGCTTTGTCGGTTTCAGCACAAAACCGATGCCCAATCTAGACTGCTGATCCTTGATCGAACCATCCTGAAGCGAAGTCATAGCTACTACGAAAGCTCTGCATCAGGACAAGTTATCTGCGCTTAGGATTTTACCATTTTTCTTTTTAGGCCCACAGCGTGTTGGTTGAGTCTGTAAAAATCTGAAGGGCATTATGGTCTTTTCCATTATTATTTTCAGCATCTGTTAAACCCTAAGGGTATTTTTGGTTTTTCCTAGTCTATTGGGTTGCCTATATATAGAGCCCCAATCCCTAGGGTTAGGGTTAACTCAATCAAATCAGAAAATCGGAGTTCATGTTTTGTCTTCCACTTTTCGCTGTTCCTGTTCATCCGTTGCCATTTTCTTCGATCCAGCTTTGTGTGCTCCGGTTCTCTCAAGGGTGGAAGTGTCGTCGGCTTCCCTTTCCTCCCGTGTGAGAAACTGCTGCCAGCTTCCCTATCCTCCATCACGTGAAGATGCTGCCAGCCTCTGGTGCGATTTTTCTGACAGTGGGGAGGCGTAGCCAGGCAGAGCAGTCGAGGCCTTCAGCAGTTCCTGGCACGGGGATCGAGCAATTGCAGCCGCTTCTTAGGAGCGCAGCGCAGCACGCGGCAGTATAGGTGGCCAGGTTTTTTTCTCTACGGAAGACTGACTGCAGGAGGCAGAGTCCTCGGGAGATGAAGCAGCGCACTCTTAGCGAGGCAACACAGTGGCTGCACTTAATGCTGTGCAGAAGCGGCGTGCGGTCCTAGGCCGTCAGCTACGGCTTGTGTGCTGGCGCGTGGAGTCACTAAAGCGGCGTGGCTTCGGCGGAAGCCTCTCGCAGCGCATGCAGAGAAGTCGGAATACTTGCCAACACGTGGCGACCGTCGGTTCGGCCGACTCAGTTCTGCGCAGAGCAAGCGCTGGAAGCAGCAGGCGAAGCAGCGTGGCGCTCAGTTGGCTGAAGCAGCGCGTAGCCCAAGTGTTTGGTTGAATGCACAGGAGACATCCATACAACAGTAATTGATTTCCTCTTCCTCGTTTTGCGTGTTGTTGCAGTTTTTGAATACATGTTGAATATCCTGTGATTTATTGCACTGATCATTTTGAGAAAAATCAGTTTACAGCAATCTTATTATTCAGATTGCACTACATATGTTCAGTGATGTATCTCTATATCTTTGGTGCATCTTGATTCATCCGTGAGCACATTAAATCATCTACATTTATTTTGTCTGATTATATGCGTGTGATAATTATCCTTATGATGCTTGAAATTCCTGTGAGTTGAATGTGTTTGTGATTTGCTTGATGTCTTCTTTTTGACCTGTCTCAATATTGACTCACCAGCCAAACCTTTCTCTTATCGTTTCCATCCATCCCATCACCTCAGCGTCACGCTGATTGATGGCTAGGGCCGATATATTGCGAGGCACAACAAGAATACTGGCCTCATATATTCCGTTTAACACATCGCTTTCCTGAACCTCTGGATGGAAGAGTTCATTTTCTGCATAGTGGCTCTAGCCCCGACTTTTCAATTTCATTTTTTTGCCAAATAGCTTGCCGCCCGTGTGCGGATTCCACTTGGTCATTATCTCCTTGGAGCGACGTACCGTCTCCTTCACCTCGTATCGGTCGACCTGTCGGCTGGCAATGTCGTCGACCGACCTAGAGACCCCTAGTGGTTCCTCCAGCTTTGGCTCGGTGTTTATTTGGCCGATGTCACTAGAGGAATACCTCTTGCCCAATCGTGTTTTCCTGCCGATTTTCTAGAATCGGTCGTCCCCACCTATCGTCGCTCCTATTCCTTGGGTGAAGCGGTAGCATACTTCCCTGCTTTCTCATTGGGTGTCGGGAGAAGGACATTGATTCGAAAGAATTTTTAGGTTCCCATTCAGCCCCCTCTGGTCGCTACTCTCAGTCCTATAAGTGGTATCAGAGCCTAGTTAGGGTTTTTCCATACCTTAACCGGTTCTAACCCAAGGTAGTGATCATGACTTCCTCTGGCTTGGTCCCGTCCCTTGAAGCTTTTGGCTTCAATTACTAGAAGACTCGCATGCAAGCCTATCTCATGAGCCAGAGCTCGTACATTTGGGATATTTGTGTTCATGACACTTTTACTGTGCTTCCAGCTACTGAGCGCACTTCCCCCGAGTTAATTGCCCACCATCAAAACAACAACAAGGCTGTGAACATTTTATTTCTGGTTTAGGTCCCACTGAGTTTGAGCATGTGAGCCATCTCAGCACTGCTAGAGAGATCCAGACCTACCGGCGTGAATATGAAAATTTCACACAGAAGCCGGTGAATCTGTTGAAGCTTTGTTTGGTCGTTTTCAATCGATCATCAACAAGCTTCAGGCCAACAAGGCCGATGGAGTTCAGCTGGTCTCAGATCATGAGCAGGCGCTCAAGGTTCTTCATACCTTGGACCCTAATATCTGGGAGATCAAGGTATCCTCTATCATTGAGAGCACTTCTTATGATACCTTGACTATCACAGAGCTTTTCAGTAAGCTCAAGGCCACAGAGGTTGATATCCAGTTGAGATCAAATCTCACTGGTTCTGGCTCAAAAACCCTGGCCGTTATGACACCTTCTACTAACTCCTCCTCTTTGAGTTGTGCTGCATTCTCCTTGATGTCTATCACTGAGGACCAACTTTATTTGCTATGAGATGATGATCTATGTCTTTTTAATAGTCGGGTGTGTCGTGTCTATGATAAACTATTGTTCAAAATACACGGCACAAAATCCGGATGCTTTGAGTGTGGTGATCCAGGTCACTTTATCGCTGACTGCCCCAAGCGCAACAGTCACAAGAAAGGGACCAGCGGTGGCTCCTACGACTCATTCAAGAACCACGACAGCTCCACCTTCAAAAAGGGCAAGCCAAAAACAAAGTTCTTCCGAATGGCCCTGAAGGACTATCGGCGTGAGAACAAGAAGTGAGACACGGCCTTCTTTGGCAAGATGGAGAGAAGCTACTCCAAGAGATCATCGTCTTCTTCCTCTTCATCGAGCTCAAGCGATGAGGAGATCGTGATCAAGAAGGGGAAGGACAAGGATGATACGGCGGGCCTTTGCTTCATGGCCTTCGGGGACAAGCCAATGAGCCGCTCGCACCACAGCCGAAGATCCTGCAAGAGCATCTACTCAATGGCTTTTGGGGATAAGGAAGACAAGGGCTCCCCCAACAACTCAGACAATGACGATGATGAAAAGGTATCCTCCTATGAACAAGAAGTCGTTGAATTACTTGAAGAGAACCGTCAGGAGTTGAGATATCGGGAGAAACTGCTTAGAGGGGCTAAGAAGAGGATAGATGAGCTTGAGAGTGAGCTTGCTATGGCCAATGGCAAGATTGAGAGTCTATCTTCTTCCCCTTGCTTGGGTGGTAGCAGTGAGTGCCCTAACTGCGAGGTGTTGTTGTGTGACCTAACGACTCTGAAGTCCAAGTAAACGGAGAGGGTAGATGAGAGAGATGCTTTGGCCGCTAAGCTTGAGAGCGCTCAGCTGGAGCTAAAAGATGCTCATGCCACTGTCGTCGTGCCCTATGTGGACTGCCCATCCCATTTAGCTATTTTAGCTGAGTTGAGAGCCAAGAGTGATAAACAGTTGGGCGAGTTAGCAAGAGTCTGAGCTAAGCTGGAGCAGACTAAGCTTGAGCTTGAGACACTGTCAGTTCCACCCACTGTTTGTGAGAACTGCTTGTCCCTGAGATTGGAACTAATCAAGCTAAAAGCTGAGAAGTCTGTCCAAGTTGATAGAGAGTGTGAGATCTGCTTGTCTCAGGTGGAAGTACTAGTACCTTGAGAGAGGAGCTAGCTGATGCTCAGAATGAGAACTCATACCTCCATCAGATCCTGAGTTGGGTGAGTGCTAGAGATCCACAGCTCAGCATGATGATCGAGCAGTTCAAGAGGCAGGATGGGTTTGGAGTAGGTTACACCTACACCAAGGATGACTTTGACAGTGCCCTGAGTCATGCAGTGAAGTGGAGTAAGATGACTCCAGAGCAGAGATATCCCAAGACTCACTCCACTGAGTCTTTTCAGGCCTGTCAACCCAAGGATGGAGTGTTCCAAGAACAACCTAAAGCTCCACCCAAGAACCCTATCTGGATCCCAAAGCCCAAGCATCTCCACACTTCTCTTGACTCTCTACCTAGACCCTCTCACACCAAAGAGTCTACACCCAACACCACCAAGCCCAAGAACCCCAAGCCTCAACCATATCCCAAGAATCCTATCTATCACTATGTGTTCTATCAGAAAGACGGGCATCTTGAGGAGTTTTGCTTCAAGAGGAAGCAGGTTGAGAGAGCAGAGAGAGCTCGAGGTGGACAGAGCAGTTCTACCAGTAGGGTGGTAGACAAAGAGTCCCTCGATGAGGAGAGAGGCTATAGGCCAGGGCGCGTCATGTAGGTGGTGGTAGAGGAGACGACTTTCATGCTCGTGCTCCGGAGGGTGGTTTTCGCTCTAGCAGAGCTCCAGGTCGTTCTAGATACGGCTTTGGACCTTGTAGCTGAGACTTTAGGCAGAACAGAGGACCACGCTTTGAGCCGCATTTTGGTACAGACTCTTATGATTCCTTCTGCTTTCCTTCTTTTGAGAAGATGGCTCGACACTGGTTTACCTCCTTTGCGAAACCTAGTGTCGGACCGTTTGCTCCCACTTATGACCATTGATCGTGCAGGATCGAGGACTTGAGGACGTGTGGATCATGGATTCAGGATGCTCTCCCCACATGACGGGACATCACAGATGGTTCTCTAGCCTCACTTCCCTGAGCTCCAAGGAGTACATCACTTTTGGGAACAATGGTTAAGGGAAGGTACACAGCATTGGCTCAATTCGAATCTCTGATCATTTCACTTTAAAGAATGTTGCTTTGGTTGGAAACTTGAGTTTTAATTTGGTCTCTGTTTCGCAACTTCTTGAGGATGGTTTAGAGGTTCGTTTTAAGAAGGGCATGTCTTTTGTTGTTGATTCTAGAGGATCTTTGGTTTGCCAGATCTTACCCTTCGGTAAGGTTTTTCGGATTGATTTCTCTAGTTCTTTTGGCCCTTCTCGCTGTTTGATCGCTGGATCCTCTTATGAGCTCTAGAGGTGGTGTTGGGGGAAATTACTTCATTTCCAAGACTCAAAGGCTAACCTTCAGTAGGCTCCAGGAAGATCCCGAAGGTGGCGGACGGATGTTCGAAGCATACGTCAGCACGGTCGGAGGGTGTCATGATGCGAAGTCACAGAGGACCCTCCGAAGGGTAGAAGGAGGCTTCGAAGCAGGAAGACGTGATTGATTGGATGTCCTGCTTATCCATCTACCCTACGGCACTTTACCGTGTATAACCTTGTTTATAATATTGAATGTCAGTTGTAATATAGGGGTAAATAGGTCTATTCCTTAAGACTTTTTCCCTATAAATACCCCCCTTTGTACCTTGTAAGAAGGATCCAGAACTAGTTGTTCAAGCATATACATTCGGACCTCTTGAGTTGTTATCCTTTACGGAGGCTCAAGTTCGTCCTAAAACACAAACCTCTTGTTTGTTTGTTCTTGATTACTGAGAACCTGTTGGTGTAACTTTTACGCCAACAGTTGGCGCCGTCTGTGGGAATCCAAGTTCTAAAAGCTTGTTCTCTACCGCTGACTGCACTTTGAAGAAAACTTACAGAGGGAGCCTCGGAATCCCGAGATTCCGCGCACCCTTCAGTTAAGGGCTTCTTAGTGCAGCCCGAAGGCCTTCTCTCGACCCCCTCGAGTCGTCCGAAGCCTTCCATTTCCAAGACACCTCATCGACTAGCCATGCCTCCGAAGCGTGGTCAAGCTTCAGGTCCCCTTCGAAGGTCCCCTCGGACCAACGGAGCCGGGCCCTCAGCTAATCCGACGGTTCCTGCCGGAACCGATGGGCATCGAGCGCCCCGGGGCCCTCTGCCCCCTCCTACAATGCTTCAGACCGACTACGCAGCAAGCCAAGATCCTGAAGTTCCCTCCGACGAAGACGAAGGCCCTCCCGAAACCGAGGCTACGCAGCTAGCCAGGCTTCAGGAGGAAGTATCTAGATGGAGGCAAGAGGCCGCCGACCGACTCCGCACTCAAGCTTCCACCGAAACTCCAAGGGGGCCTCAAGACGATGGAGCCCGCAATCCCCCAGAAGTTATACAAGTCCAAGAGGAGGCCGAGAATGCCTCCTTCGACAATGAGTCTCCGTTACACCCTGATCTGCAGAGAGTGCCTTTCGACCCCAAGTTCAAGGCCTCGAAGCTGCACAAATACTCCGGGGGGTCGGACCCCGGAGAGTTCGCCCGCTCTTACGCCCTGGCTATAGAAGCAAGCGGAGGGGTGCGAAGCACCATGCAAAATGCTTCCCACTCGCTCTCGAAGGCGTGGCGCTCCGATGGTTCTGGTCCCTAAAACCAGGATCGATCAAGTCATGGGAGCTACTCAAAAAGAAGTTCGTGAGCAACTTCCAAGGCACTTTCGTGGCCCCAATGTCCACAGGAAGTTTGTTCCAGGTAAAGCAGCGGGCGGGGGAAACCCTCCGAGAGTACTTCACACGCTTCGCCCACACCAAGTCACAGATCAAGGGCCTTACTACCTCTTCGGTAGTTGATGCTGCCCGCGAAGGGGTGCTGAACCCCGACCTCCTCAGCAAACTCCATCGGAAGCCGGTAACGTCCGTAGCGCAGCTCATGGCATACTTCGAACAATATGCCAAGGCAGAGGAAGGATGTCTTCGGCGAGCTGAGGCAACACTACCCACCCTCCGGGAAGTCAAAAGGGAGCCAGAAGCCACCGCTCCACCGCAACCTCCACAAGACAGCCGCCCTAGCGAGTACAGGCAAGGGAAGAAGCATTTCCGTTCGGAAGTGCTAAACATTACACCTTCAGCTTCGAAGGCACCTGCCAATCTCCCGCAGGGAAAAAGTTTCAAGGCTGGGCCTCCAGGACCTCAAGAAAGGGTGCCTGGAAGGCGCCAGAGTCATTTCTGCTGCGTGCATGGTGATAATAGAAGCCATGACACGAGGGACTGCAAGACGATATTAACCCTTCGGGGTGAGTACATTGACCGAAATACCAGGAGGGGTACTTCGGACCGAGCTCCACCTACGACACGATCGGAGCCTGTTCAAGCTGTGGCCCGAGCTGGTGCCCTCGAAGCCCCCATACGGCTACCGGTGGCCAGTATTATGCCACCACCAAGGCACGAAGATCCGCAAGACCGCGGCAAGAGAGTGGTCCTACCCATCTCCGGAGGGGGGACCCTCGGCAGCATGACCAAGAGACAGCGCCGCGAGTACGTCCACGAGGTTGGGCACATTGGGACTTCAAGTTCCGCTGAGGGGATGCCAGAATGGTCCCGTGTGCCCATCTCATTCACAGCCAGCGATGCAGTAGGGGTGAAGTTTCCACATGCTGACCCATTAGTCATCTCTGCCGATATAGCAGGGGCAGACGTTCGGAGGATCCTGGTGGACGGCGGAAGCTCCGCAGACATACTCTTCGTCCAAGCCTTCGACCAGATGTGTATACCCCGGAAGCATCTACTCCCAGCAGCCCGGCCGCTTCAAGGGTTCTCAGGACCGCCTCTCGATGCCCTCGGCCAAATAGGCCTCGAGGTTGCCTTCGGAGAGGGGCCGCTGGCCCGAGTAGAAGAGGTGATTTTCGACGTGGTGGATGCCCCTTACGCTTACAATGCTATCTTCGGGCGAGGGATGTTAAACCAATTCGGGGCTATAGCGCATCACAACTACCTTTGCCTCAAAATGCCCACACAAGGTGGAGTGCTCACTATTTCAGGAGACCAAGCTATAGCCAGAAGGACAGAATATGGCCACGGGCAGCCATTGGACCCTCGACAAGTGCATAATGTGGCGGAGAGCGCCAAAGAAGTACCGGAGGCCTTGAGCCCCCCGAAGGGATCCTCGCTCAAACCAAGCCCGGAGGGTGATGTCGAGACAAGAATAATCTCAGAAGACGGCAAAGAATACCCAATAAAATTCGGCAAGGGGCTATCTCCGGAGATAACCGCCTCATTAGAAGAAGTCGTCAAGAAGAATCTAGACATGTTTGCTTGGACTGACGAAGATATCACGGGGGTCGACCGAAGCATCATCGAGCACAGTCTGCTCGTCAACCCGAAGGCCAAGCCGGTGCGCCAGGGGCTCCGAAAGCTATCAACAGAAAGAGCAAATTTAGCCAAGGCCGAAGTGGAAAAGTTGTTAAAAGCTGGCATTATCAGGGAGGTGGCCCATACTGAGTGGTTGGCCAACCCTGTTTTTGTAAGAAAGAAGGATTCCAGCAAATGGCGCATGTGTATTGACTTCACATCATTAAATAAAGCATGCCCGCGAGACCCCTACCCAATGCCCCGAATAGATCAATTAATAGATTCCACAGCCGGCTCCGAATTATTAAGCTTCCTCGACGCCTACTCCGGGTACCATCAAGTATGGCTGAAACGCGAAGACGAGGCCAAGACAAGTTTCATAACTCCTTCGGGAGTATTCTGCTATGTAAGAATGCCTTTTGGTTTGCGGAATGCCGGAGCCACATTTTCTCGCTTAATAGCTAAGGCTTTAGGTCATCAGATAGGCCGCAATGTCGAGGCCTACATGGACGATATTGTAATAAAAAGTGCTCAAAAGCACCAGCATAGCATAGATTTAGATGAAACTTTCGAGAGCCTCCGAGCATGTGGAGTACGCCTCAATCCCGAAAAATGTATATTCGGAGCACAAGCAGGGAAGCTGCTAGGGTACTTAGTTTCGAGCAGGGGGATCGAAGCCAGCCCAACGCAAATAAGTGCGCTGCAAAGAATGGCTCCACCCGAGAATTTGAAGCAAGTGCAGAAACTAGCAGGGAGGCTAGCAGCACTCAGCAGGTTCCTGTCCAGATCGGCAGAGCGAAGCCTCCCAATTTTCAAGGCGCTCAAGGGCTCCGAAAGCTTCAGCTGGACGCCGGAGTGCCAAAAGAGCTTCGAAGAAATAAAAGCATACCTCGGAACATTATCAACCTTAACCGTTCCTCTTCCAGGGGAAACACTGCTTTTATACCTTGCAGCCACAGGTTCAGCAGTAAGCGCAGTGCTGGTCCGAGAAGTCGAGCTTAAAGAGAAATTGGTGCAAAACCCAGTTTATTTTGTCTCGGAGGCATTATCGGGAGCCAAGATCAGATACTCCGAGCTCGAAAAGTTTGCTTATGCTTTAGTAATGGCCTCGCGAAAGCTAAGGCATTATTTCTTGGCGCATAACCTCATTGTCCCCACATCGTATCCTCTTGGAGATATGCTCCGAAACAAAGATTCCACAGGCAGGGTTGGAAAGTGGGCAGTCGAGCTGGCACCCTTCGAAATCTCCTTCACAGCAAGGACGGCCGTTAAATCTCAAATTATAGCAGATTTCGTAGCAGAGTGGACTCCATCTGCAGTATGGACTCCGGAAGAACCCTCCGACGGTTTCTGGACAATATTCTCCGACGGAGCCTATCAAGCATCAGGTGCCGGAGCAGGGGCGGTAATCTTGTCACCATCAGGGCAAAAGGCAATGTATTCAGCAAGGCTTAACTTCCGAACCACTAATAACGTTGCTGAGTATGAAGGAATCTTGCTAGGCCTCCGAAAGGCTAAAGCACTCGGAGCTACAAGGATAGTGATCAAGACAGATTCCCAAGTCGTCGCGGGGCATATTGACAAAAGCTTCCAAGCAAAAAACCCACATCTCGCGCAATACCTTCAAGAAATCCGCAAGGCAGAAGCAGCATTCAAAGGGTTTACAGTTCGAAGCATACCTCGGGCAGAAAATCAACTTGCAGATATCCTTGCAAAGGCTGCAGCAGGAGCAGTGGACCTCCCAGAGGGCGCTTTCTACGAAGAATTAGAGCAACCAGCAGCTGACCAAGTACCCTCATCAGAAGTAATGTGCATTCCAGCTGCAGATTGGCGAGCTCCGATAATAACTATGTTGCAAAGTACCAACGACCCTCCGGAAGGCCTAGAAGCTCGAAGATTGCAATCAAGAGCTCGAAATTATAAACTTATTGGGGAAGTACTATATAAGGCCGGAGTATGCTCACCACTGCTTCGATGCATCTCTCAACCTGAAGGACAAGACATACTTCGAGGCATCCACGAGGGGCTGTGCGGAGGTCATCTAGCTCCTAGAGCGCTAGCAGGCAAGACGCTCCGACAAGGTTTTTATTGGCCGACAATCGTCAGAGACGCTGAAGACCTAGTTCGAACATGCCAAGGCTGCCAATGGATGGGCAGAAGGAGCCATCGCCCACCAGCTCAACTTCAAGTTATTGCCCCTGTATGGCCGATGGCTAGATGGGGCATGGACCTCATAGGCCCTTTCCCACCAGCAAAAGGCGGTTTGAAATTTGCGGTCGTAGCAATAGAATACTTCTCAAAGTGGGTGGAAGCAGAGCCGCTAACAGCCATCACATCGAAGAACGTACAAAGGTTCTTCTGGCAGAACATTATATGCAGGTTCGGAGTCCCCAGAGAATTAACGGTGGATAATGGAACCCAGTTCGAAGCTGATACCTTTCAAACATTTTGTGAAGAACTGGGCATTAAGCTATGCTTCGCAGCAGTGCGACATCCGCAATCCAACGGAGCCGTCGAACGAGCCAACGGGAATATCCTCTCCGGGTTAAATCGCCGAATTGTGGGATTGGCCAAGGGCCTATGGGTCGAAGAGCTACCTAAAATTTTATGGTCTATCCGAACCACGCAAACTAGATCAACCGGCTTCACGCCATTCAGATTGCTCTTCGGAGACGAAGCCATGACCCCTACGGAGCTCAAAGGGGAGTCACTTCGCGTAATTCAACACGAAGATGAAGATGATCGGAGTGCTTCAATAGACTTGTCAGAAGAAACAAGGCTTCGAGCTGTCGCCAACCTGACTAAGTACCAAGAGCACACAAAAACGTGGTATGACCCGAAGGTCAGGTTAACTGAGTTAAAACCAGGTCATCTAGTATTGCGAAGTGTAATAGCTCCGGGGAAGCTAGGAAACAAATGGGAAGGGCCATATGTTATCTTACGCTCAGGACGCCCCGGATCGTTTAAATTAGCTAATTTAGAAGGAGAAGAGTTGAAACATGCGTGGCATGCGGAGCACCTTAAGAGATATTACGCTTAAGGCTTCCTTGTAATCACTTGTAACACTCCTTTTATAAATAAAGATAAGGGTGGAAATTTGTTTCGCCCTTCGAACATCCCATCCTCCTGATGGACGCATTCGGAGGTCGGTGATGCTAGTAGAGCCAAGCATTTTTCGAAAAAACCCAAGGGGCTGACTGCGAACCATTGGTTCAGTGGCTCCGCCAACCTACGGATTCCAGGCTCCGGCTTGTTAGGATCCGTAGAAGAGTCTAAGGACTTTAAACAAGACAGAATTTCAAGCCTCCGGGTGCGAAGTATCTGTAAAAGAGCCGTAGGTGGCCAACCTACGGATTCCAGGCTCCAGCTTGTTAGGATCCGTAGAAGAGTCTAAGGACTTTAAACAAGACAGAATTTCAAGCCTCCGGGTGCGAAGTATCTGTAAAAGAGCCGTAGGTGGCCAACCTACGGATTCCAGGCTCCGGCTTGTTAGGATCCGTAGAAGAGTCTAAGGACTTTAAACAAGACAGAATTTCAAGCCTCCGGGTGCGAAGTATCTGTAAAAGAGCCGTAGGTGGCCAACCTACGGATTCCAGGCTCCGGCTTGTTAGGATCCGTAGAAGAGTCTAAGGACTTTAAACAAGACAGAATTTCAAGCCTCCGGGTGCGAAGTATCTGTAAAAGAGCCGTAGGTGGCCAACCTACGGATTCCAGGCTCCGGCTTGTTAGGATCCGTAGAAGAGTCTAAGGACTTTAAATTTTTTATTTACTATTTTACTTATCGATGGTGACATGTGCAAAATTCGAAGCATACAGGTGTTCGGACAATCATTGTGCCTAGCGAACCCTTTTATATGATAAAAGCTCCTGCCACCCACAAGGGGGGTAGGAGGGTAGGAGTCACACAGCATACTGTCGAAGCATTCCACATTAAAATATTATACTCATACATCAAGAAAAATTGTTATCTAAACCCAAATAAAAACGGAGACCCTTTCGACCCCTAGAGCTACCCCTGCGGCTACTTTGCCCTTCGGAGCTTGAAGTCGTCTTTTTAGGCCGGGAACTTCTCTTTTTTCTCGAGGCTCGCAGTTTCTTCTGCTCCTCCTGAAGTTCGGCCCATGTCAAGAGCCTTTCGGAGCCGGCCTCGGCAAGGTTTTCGGCTTGATACTCCGAGTCAGACCAGTCGATAGGCTCGGAAGACGAAGACCCCTCCTCCTTTTCTTCCTCTTTAATATAAGACAAAACGTCCCTTCGTACTTCAAGGGTAACCCCCCCGTCTCCGCGAGGAACAGAAAAGCGGGAGCGGCGGTAAGGTCTCAAACTCTCAAGGACTGCCCACTCCTTTCGAAGCTCGGCAGTACTTTCCAAAAGTTCGAAGTCAGGGCTCGAAGGGCACGACAAAACCTAAAAAAGAGCAGAGCACCCAAGACAAGTACTGTTTATAACTTTCTCATTAATTAAACAAAGTTTACAAGACCACAGGTACACAACAACCCTAAGCGACTAGACCTGCGGGTCGGTGGGCGGAGCTGGAACCGAAGGCGCTGGCGAAGTTGGGAGTGGTGGCTTCGCTTGGGCTTGCTTTTGCCGGCGGGCCTCGTCGATCCAAGCCTTAGCAGCGACCTTATGGTCCGCCTTCCATACTGATCGGAAAGCTTCCCAAGCCGAAGCCACCTCCGAAGACGGCCGCAGCAGGTCATCATCCGCGAAGCCTCCAGGAGACGAACCATTAACCGAATCGAGGGGATCCGAAGAGATTCGAGGTGACGAAGGACCCCGATACCGGCGCACTGTCCGGAGATCTCTCCGTACCGGACTCCGGAGTTCTTCATCAGCGACGAAGCTACCTGGATCCTCGTCAGCTTCCGGTCGAGCGGCTCGTAGGCTGCAGCAGAGGTCGAAGGACACATGGTGCCAAAGTACTCTAACGTACCCTGAAGAGCTTCCAAGGTACGGTCAGCAGTACTGGAATTCTTTCTCTCTGCTACTTCCAGGCTTGCAACAGTCGCGTCCAACGCGGCCACCCGAAGCATCAAGGAACTCTTCTGAGCCATTGCCTGGCTAAGAGCCCCTTGAAGTTCCACCAGATGTGCGTTCGAAGCAGCCGCATCCTGGCGAAGCTTTTCGACCTCCGCACGGAGGACCACTCGTTCAGCCTCGGCTTCTTGGGCATGAGAGCGGAGGGCTTCAAGGGCTTCTTCAGACGCTGCCTTAGCCTTCCGTTCTTCCAAATTTCTTCATTCAGCCTGAGAGACCTCCCGGTGGAGTCATCAAGAGCTGTTTGAAGGGCGGTAACCTTCCGGTTAAGTCGATTGAATTTCGACCTCGTTGGAAGTCGCTGCCGCTCTAGCAAGGGCGAATTGCTGCAAGGAAAACAAGGTAAGTGCTAAAAAAGTTTTGACCATTAAAATGCGGCAACTGTGGTGTCTTTTTCATACCTGAAGGGCAGCCCTTTCGAGGGCCGTGTTGAGGCTCGAAGCCCTAGCCTCGCTCAAGGCGGAGATCAACTCCGAATTGGCAATATCTTGGCTTCTCTCAGCCAAGGGCTCCAGGAGTCTTCGAAGGCCGCTCCGGTGTTCCAAGAAAGGAGCCAGAAGAGGGAGCCAAGACAAAGCTCGGGCGTCGTCCTCTGCAGCCTCGTCCTCTGAATTGCCAACGGAGGGCGCAGCTTGGTCAAGACGAAGGCCCAGGCTGGAAATACTCTTACCCCTCCCCGGCACGAAAGGGGGAGAAGCAAGAACATTCCGACCCTCAGCCGCCACATCTCCGGCTGGAACCACGTTGTCGGAGGCGCCTTCAGTGGTCGAGGTCGCCACGGCCGGAGCCAACTCCGTCCCAGGGAGCACATCGTCCGCCCCGAAGGATACGTTCTCCACCACCGGGCTCGGAGCCCCCAGGGGAGCCAGAGGGTCCGCTCGGGTAACCGTCTCCGAAGAAGCGGGGACGTCGGGCGCCACCAAGGCTTCGGTACCCGAAGAGGTACCTATTTCAAATATCAAGATTAATTAACATATTCTACAGATAGCAAGCGAATGTCGACGAAAAAAGAAAGAGCTCCGGGAAAATACCTCTAAGAGCCTCTTGAGGAAGGATCGCCGGATCCTCCAGGACTTCGTACATCTGGAGGATGTTGTCGAAGTCATCCCCCGAGGTCCTACCCTCGGTTTCGTCCGTCGGGACCACGACCTCCGCGGGAACCCCTTCGGGTGCAGGCAAGTCGGAGGTAGAGTATGACTCCACTTGCACGTTGACGGGTGCAGGAGGAGTCAATGGAGTTACACTAGCACCCTCCCTGTCGGAGAGGTTTGGGGGACCTCCCCCATATCTTCGTCAATCAAAAGGTAGGCTTCGAAGGCCTTCGCCGTAGCACCTTCGGAGTCTTCTACCTCTTCGGGAGTCGGGCTCCGCTCATCCGGCGACGAAGAAGATGAAGCGGGTGTCAAGTGGGGAGGTTGCTTCGCCGCCTTCTTCTGAAGCGGTTGCTTGCCAGCTTTCTTAGAGGGCTCGGCCGCTGCTTTCCTCTTGCGGCCCGCCGCTCCGGCTGGGGCGAAGTCGGGAAGCTGCGGGGGCTCCATGCCGAGGGCTCTCCACACCCTATTCGAGCGCTCCCAACTCCCCACCAACTCCAGCCTTCTCTGCCTCTCGGCCACCGAAGGGGCTCCGAGAATTCGTTCGGTAGCCCGAACTATGTCTTCCGGAGCTAAGGCAAGAGGCGCCGCTGAAGGAAAAAGGTATAAAAAGTATAAGTATAATTAATGTGTTCATATAAAATGATGCCGCAGGAGAAAGATGTACCTATGTTTCGGAGGTCCCCCTCCGAGGCTTGCGGGATGGAGATTGGCCAGCTAGCTGCGAGGGGTGAGATCCGAAGGCCGACGAACTCCTCGGCCAGGTCGCGCATGCTCATGCGACGAGCCACTGAAGCAAGCAACCCTAGCCTCGTTGTGAGCAAGCTAGGGTTCGGGGAGATGTCCGCCTCCTTCCGGAACCAGATTTCTTGAAGAGGGCCCGAGAGGGGGGAGTCTTCTCCTACTTCGGCGTAAAACCACCGAAGTATCCAGTTTGTATACCATCGGTCGTTTATGGCCTTCGCAGGGAAATGGAGAGCGTGCTCCCGCCGTAGCTGGAAGTTAACGCTGCCGAAGGCCACCGTCACCTTCGAGTCCCCCGGCCCATCTTGAGGCTTCGGCTGGCAGATGGCTTCGTGGGTCGCCGCAAAGACTTCGGAGCGTCCTTCGCACCCCTCCGCCCGAAGAGCCCACTCAAAGACGGCCAGGCGGACGATTGCGTTGGGGGACAATTGAGGCAGGGTTATGTGGAACAAGTCCAGTACCTCCGCCAGAAAATCCACGGCTGGTAGCCCCAGACCCGCTTCGAAGAACGCCTCGAAGACCACCACTTCTCCGCTCCGGGGCCGTGGAGTCGACTCTGTCCCGGGAACTCGAGTCCTCATTCTGGCTCCCAGCTTCCCGTCTACTGCCTCCTCAATGGACTCCGCGGTGCTCACAGACTGGCCAATGACAAAGCTCTGGGCCATCTTCTTCTTGGAGGGCGGGCGGAGCGCTCGAGGATTCTTGGGCCAAGCACCGCCCGGAACCCCCGCCATTGCCGTTGCTGCCGATGCGGCCCACGCCTGCCGCTGCGCCAGAGTGTTGGCCGCCAATGGAGTCGTGTGGCTGGTTCTCGCCATTGCGCTCAAATGCTCGAGGGTGCGGAAGATTGGAGGAAAAGGTGAATCGCAGGAGCAGTGAATGCGGTAAAAAACTTCTAGTGATCCCTATTTCCCCCTTTTATAACCGCACGACCTATACTGCTCTTCGAGAGGTTTCACATTGCAGGTTCCGCTTCCGTCACCGACATGTGGGGCTGGTAATTGGAACGGCGTGCAACCTGCTGAAGGAATCGACCGTTACCTTTTTTACAGAGGGTAACGGCTATCTGCGCCGTAACGGTCATATTGACGGTACCCCACGACGTTCGCACTCCGTAACCGTCTCCACGACAAAGGGCACTCCGTAACCGCTTTCGCGACGTTCATACTCCGAAACCGTTCTATTCCCAGGGAGTTCTCTCACTGTGCCAAAACTCGGAGACGAAGGTTTTAAAATATTGGGCCCAAAATCCTGAGTCATAACATCTTCGAATTCCCTTTAAGCCTCAGAAACTAGAAATGTTCCTTTCGTATACTGCCTTCTTTCTAAAAATAGGTTATCTACAGAAAGGCGTATTCGAGGGGCTACTGTTGGGGGAAATTACTTCATTTCCAAGACTCAAAGGCTAACCTTCAGTAGGCTCCAGGAAGATCCCGAAGGTGGCGGACGGATGTTCGAAGCATACGTCAGCACGGTCGGAGGGTGTCACGATGCGAAGTCACAGAGGACCCTCCGAAGGGTAGAAGGAGGCTTCGAAGCAGGAAGACGTGATTGATTGGATGTCCTGCTTATCCATCTACCCTACGGCACTTTACCGTGTATAACCTTGTTTATAATATTGAATGTCAGTTGTAATATAGGGGTAAATAGGTCTATTCCTTAATCCTTTTTCCCTATAAATACCCCCCTTTGTACCTTGTAAGAAGGATCCAGAACTAGTTGTTCAAGCATATACATTCGGACCTCTTGAGTTGTTATCCTTTACGGAGGCTCAAGTTCGTCCTAAAACACAAACCTCTTATTTGTTTGTTCTTGATTACTGAGAACCTGTTGGTGTAACTTTTACGCCAACAGGTGGCATAGGAGGTTAGGACATTTGAGCTTTGATCTGCTAGTCAGATTGAGTTCTATGGACCTTATCCGAGGATTGCCCAAGCTTAAGATGGAGAAGGATATAGTTTGACATCCCTGTCGTCATGGGAAAATGGTTGTCGCTTCTCACGCACTTGTGACTCAGGTGATTACTTCGTACCCAGGAAAGTTGTTACACATAGATACTGTTGGTCTAGCTTGGGTACGCTTAGTCGGTGGGAAGTGGTACGCGCTTGTAGTTATTGATGACTTTTCTCGATTCTCGTGGTTTTTCTTTCTGGAGTCTAAGGATGAGGCTTTCCGGTTTGTTCATGACCTGGTTTTGAAGCTGAAGAATGAGAACAATGGTCGGATGTGAGCAATTCACTCTGACAATGGCTCTGAGTTCAAGAACTCTCAGTTCATCAGCTTCTGTAGTGATCAGGGTCTTGAGCACCAATTTTCTGCTCCTTACACTCCCCCACAGAACGATGTTGTGGAACGAAAGAACCGCACGCTAGTCGAGATGGCCAGGACGATGCTCGATGAGCATAGGACTCCTAGGCGCTTTTGGGCTGAAGTCATGAACACAGCTTGCTATCTGGCCAACCGCATTTTTCTTAGAGCTTACCTAGTTAAGACTTCATACGAGTTGTGGTTTGGCAGACAGCCCAAGGTGAGTCACTTGCGAGCGTTTGGCTGCAAGTGCTTTGTGCTCAAGAAGGGAGAACATTTGGACAAGTTTGAGTCTCGTTGCTGGGATGGAGTCTTTCTTGGTTACGCTTTGCATTATCAAGGCTTCCGTGTTTGGAACCTCGACTCCTTGTAGCTTGTCGAGACTTGCGAGGTTTCTTTCAATGAGTCCATACCTTCACTTACTCCTTCTTTTGAGATTTCTAGAGATGATGAGCATGGAGAGTCCATCTTCGAGGAAGATGATGACATTCCTACTGTTGATGAGGGTGGGCCTTCTGCATAGCCTACAGACCCCACACCTTTTGAGACTTTGACTGAGGACAAGGGCGGACCTCTAATCACTACTTCCACTTCGATCGAGCCCCCTTAGTCAAGTCCAGAGGTGCCAGCTCCTGACTCTGGTGAGGTGACATCTAAACACCTAGGATCCCGAGCAATTCAGCGTGATCACCCCTCAAAGCTCATCATCGGCGATCTCACTTCGAGATCCTTGCATTCTCATATTGGCTCACTCACTGTTTTTGTTGAGTCTTTGTTTGTTGCCACTTTTGAGCCCAGAGATGTTGCTCATGCTCTTTCTGATGCAAATTGGATAAACGCCATGTAAGAAGAGCTTGAGAAATTTGTTCGCAATCGGGTTTGGACACTAGTTGAGCTACCACCTTGATAAAACCCCATAGGCACCAAGTGGGTGTTTAAGAACAAGCAAGGTGAAGATGGGGTTGTGGTGCGCAACAAAGCTCGATTAGTTGCCCAGGGTTTTTTCAAGAAAGAGGGTATTGATTTTTAGGAGACCTTCGCCCCTATTGCCTTTCTTGAGTCCATTCGCATACTTTTGGCATTCGCTGCTTCTAAAGCTTTTAAGCTTTTTCAAATGGATGTAAGAGTGATTTTCTGAATGGGTACATAGAGGAGGAGGTCTATGTTAGGCAGCCCCTCAGTTTTGAGAACCCTAAGTTTCCTCGACATGTTTTCAAGTTGCACAAAGCTTTATATGGTCTGAAGCAAGCCCCAGGGCTTGGTATGATCGTTTAAAGCAGTTTTTGTTGAGGAGTGGCTTTGTGATGGGTTCTATGGACAAGACTCTTTTCTTGCTTAGAGTTGGCTCAGATTTCTTGATTGCTCAGATTTACGTGGACGACATTATTTTTGGTGGTTCTACTAAGGAGCTTGTGTCCAAGTTCTCTGAGCAGATGCATAGCGAGTTTGAGATGCGCTTCATGGGTGAGCTCAAGTACTTCCTAGGGCTCCAGATCAAGCAGACCAAGGATGACATCTTCATCCACCAGAGCAAGTACACGTGGGACATGCTCAAGAAGTTCGACTTCGGTGGAGAGATGAAGCCTTAGATGACCGCAATGGGTACATCTGGGGGCCTCGACAAGGATGAGAGCGACATCAAGGTCAATGAGAGAGAGTATCGAGGGATGATTGAATCGCTGCGAGACCGGACATTCAGTTTGTCATAGGACTATGCGCGCGCTTCCAGTCTTCACCACGCGCATCTCATCGGCGGGCTGTCAAGCGCATCTTCAGGTACCTTACCTATGCGCTTGATCTTGGTCTTTACTATTCACCATCAATATCTCTTGAGTTATCTGGCTTTTCCGACGCTGATTTTGGTGGGTGTCGGCTGGATCGCAAGTCGACTTTTGGTACTTCACAGTTTCTCGGTTCTTCGCTTGTTTCTTGGTCTTCGCGTAAGGAATCTGGAGTTGCGCTTTCTACCACAAAGGTTGAGTATGTAGCTGCTGCCAGCTGCTGCTCAGAGTTGGTTTGGATGATTTCCACTTTGAGAGATTTGGGTTGTTTTTCCCTGCGAGAGTACCTTTGTTTTTTGATAGCACCAGCGCGATTAGTGTAGGGAAAAACCCATGTCTTCATTCAAAAACCAAACATATTGATGTGCGCTTTCACTTTCTGAGGGATCAATATGAGAAAGGTGTCATTGACCTTGTTCATGTTGATACCCATCATCAGTTGGATGACATTCTCACCAAATCCCTAGATCAGTCTACGAAAGCTCTACATCAGGACAAGTTATCTGCGTTTAGGATTTTACCATTTTGATTTTTTAGGCCCACAGTGTGTTGGTTGGGTCTGTAAAATCCAAAGGCCATTATGGTCTTTTACATTTTTATTTTAGCCGTCTATTAAACCCTAAGGGTATTTTTGGTTTTTCCTAGTCTATTGGGATGCCTATAAATAGGGCCCAAATCCCTAGGGTTAAGGTTAACTCAATCAAATCAGAAAATCAGAGTTCATTTTTTGTCTTCCACTTTTCGCTAGTTCCTGTTCATCCGCCGCTATTTTCTTCGATCCAGCTTTGTGCGCTCCAGTTCTCTCACGGGTGGCAGCGCCGTCGGCTTCCCTTTCCTCCAGTGCGAGAAGTTGCTGCCAGCTTCCCTGTCCTCCAGCACGTGAAGATGCTGCCAGCCTCTGGTGCGATTTTTTTGACGGCGGGGAGGCGTAGCCAGGCGGAGCACTCGAGGACTTCAGCAGTTCCTGGCACGGGTATCGAGCAGCTACAGCTGCTTCTTAGGAGCGCAGCACAGCACGCGGCATTACAGGTGGCTAGATTTTTTTTCTCTGCGGAAGACCGAGCGCAGTAGGCAGAGTCCTCGGGAGATGAAGCAGCGCACTCTGCGCGAGGCAACACAGCAGCTACATTTAATGCTATGCAGAAGCGGCGTGCGGTCCTAGGCCGTCAGCTGCAGCTTGTGTGCTGGCATGTGGAGTCGCTGAAGCGGCGTGGCTTCAGCGGAAGCCTCTCGCAGCACATGCAGAGGAGTCGGAAGGCTTGCCAACACGTGGTGACCGTCGGTTTGGCCAACTCGCTTCTGCGCAGAGCAGGCGCTGGAAGCAGCAGCCAAAGTGGCATGGCGCTCGGTTGGCTGAAGCAGCGTGTGGCCCAAGTGTTCGGTTGAATGCACAGGAGACAGCCATACAACAATAATTGATTTCCTCTTCCTCGTTTTGCGTGTTCTTGCAGTTTTTGAATACATGTTGAATATCCTGTAATTTATGGCACTGATCATTTTGGGAAAAATCAATTTACAGCAAGCTTATTATTAAGATTGCACTACATATGTTCAGTGATGTATCTCTATATCTTTGGTGCATCTTGATTCATCCGTGAGCACATTAAATCATCTACATTTATTTTGTCTGATTATAATCCTATGATGATTATCCTTATGATGCTTGAAATTCCTGTGAGTTGAATGTGTTGGTGATCTGTTTTTAAGCACTTTTGTGGTGTCTCTTTGATTAGGACACCGGTTTTTTTAGGCTAGATTATTTTAGTGCTAGTGATTTGTTTTGTTTCTGTTGTTTGTCTGTTGAGGTGCGTTGGGTGTTGGGAGAAGGCCATTGATTCGATTTAGGCGCCCATTCAACCTCCTCTGGTCGCTACTCTCAGTCCTACACCTAGGCTTTACCAAATCTTAGCATAAACACATGTCCCCTAGTTTTGGAGCATTAAATGGCCTTTGACGCTTTGAAATTATCGGTCATCATCATCTCCTACCACCACGTCTTCTCGAATGTCTATTCGCATGATCCTTTCATATTCATTAATTGCTATTCGAAACCCTTCGTCTTCTAGTATTCTGAAACATCACCTAGGGTTCCGGCTTTGTAGTGCTTTTGAGCTTCTCTACCTCTTCGTCTTCCTTTGTCCATTCATAACTACGATGGATATCCCTGGCGCATTTACCTTTTGTCGGCATCATATCAGTTTTTTCTACTGAACGCTGTGAATGGCCCCACCAGCTCCACCGAGATTGGCCTGGCTCGGTAGCCGAAGAATTAACCTAGTCTATAAGTATTCAACTCTCTTCATTTCTCCCTTTCACGCATTCTTCCCTCTATTAGTCTCTGAGTTGATTGTCGTTTTCCACGAGTATTGTTTTCTTACTTCTTCTTTCTGTTAAACTTGCACCTCGGTGATGCTGGAATGGCTACTCTCAATGTGATTCCTGAGGTAAGTTTTTTTACTCTTCGTCATCCTTTCTTTTTCTTTCACTGCTTCTTACCACATTTTCTTTTCTTTCCTTTTCATAGAACATGCAAGATCAGATTATAATTCCCATAGCCACTCATCCTTCTAGTTTCTTCCTGGGCCCTTTGGGCAACCTGGACCTCGTTAATTTAATAATCGCTAAAACTCGTAGAATTCCTTTCAAATGTTCCCCCATGTGCTCTTCCGATTGGGGCTATGGTTTTAATTCTTTTCCTTCTCCTATCTTCGGCTGGCGTGACTGGTATCTTAGGGTATCAGCCACCTACCGCCCCCTTTAGGATGACATTGACATCGTCATTGCATCGGCCTTTCCCTTATTGAGCCATATCTAAACGAGTCGATGCTAGCCGCGTCCTGTTACTTCTAGTCTGATGCCTTGAATGCCTTCATTTTTGGTCACGGGCCGATGAGTCCCACTTTGCTTGATGTCTTATTTTTGACCTGTCTCGATATTGACTCACCGGCCAAACCTTTATCTTTTCGTTTCCATCCATCCCATTGCCTCAGCGTCACGCTGATTGATGGTTGGGGCCGATATATCGTGAGGCACAACAAGAAAACGGGCCTCGTATATTCCATTTAACACATTGCTTTCCTGAACCTCTGGATGGAAGAGTTCGTTTTCTGCATACTGGCTCTAGCCCCGACTTTTCAATTTCAGTTTTATGCCGAATAGCTTGCCGCCCGTGTGCGGATTCCACTTGGTCGTTATCTCCTTGGAGCGACGTACCGTCTCCTTCAACTCGTATCGGTCGACCTGTCGGCTGGCAATGTCATCGACCGACCTAGAGGCCCCTGGTGGTTCCTCTAGCTTTGGCTCAGTGTTTATTTGGCTGATATCACTACAGGAATCCCTCTTGCCCAATCGTGTTTTCCTGCTGATTTTCCAGAATCGGTCGTCCCCACGTATCGTCGCTCCTCTTCCTTGGGCGAAGCGGTAGCATACTTCCCTGCTTTCTCTTTGTCTTCCGCGGCTTTGGCCATTTTCTTCAAAAGCTTCTACCTTGGTTTCTTCGATCGAACCATCTAGTTCCCCTTCCGGTATACTCGGAGTATGAATGCCCTCATCAGCTAGTCTTGCCTGATGTGTCCTAGGTCGAAGAGTCCCTTTGTATATTCTTAGCCGCAACCTCTCCTTACTTACTCCCTGTCGACTTTCCCGATGAATGCCCTCATCGGACCTCCTATGAATTTTACCACTCATCGGTCTTCTCCCGGCAGCTGAGCTTCGGTCAACTCCCACCCCATCTCTTTTTTGTTTGTCAGATTTGAAGTCATGGGAGAGTCACAAGCGCCTTAAAGTGGGATTGCCTTTCCCATATGACCGATGGGATCCGCACCAAAGATCTCATTTCCTAGACGACCTGCTAGGCGACTTCCATGGCCTTCCGCCAATGGTGGAGCGAGTTGAAGCAACATATCTTCAACCGCTCCTTACTTATTTACCGGAAACGTCTTCACCTAGATAACGCTGATGTAGGATCTGAAGTAAACGTTTCGACTCCCCTTTTCATTTTCTTTTTGTTTCCTACGTGCCCGTTTTCAAGTTTATTTGCAGACCCAGCAAAATTTCGCCAGGAGAAGAGCTGCAGTAATGGGGACATTTGTGCATCTTTGATTGCCTCCTTTGCTAAACACAATCCTTCATCTCCAGTTGGTGAAGTCTCGTCGAAGAAATTAATGGACGATTTGTCAGCAAAAAATACGTAACCCTTGGCAAGTGGCAACTATCTATGAATACCACCCGATGGATGAGGGTCGGGTAGTTGAAAATTGACCTGAAGCGTGTAAAATATCAACATGCTCAATTTAAAATCTATGCAAAACACATGCTCGTATTGAAATTATTCCTCTGGGGGGATGTCTTCAACTTTTTACCTCTCGTCATAGTAATATGCATGATCTCTGCATATTTTTCAGATTCCTTTTCTGCCGAATGCTGTCATTTTGTAGGGCATTACTATCTTACCACGATATATTCTGTTTTTAGTACCAACATTCCAGAGTCTCCAATGCCAATTATTTCAGTGCATCTGTGCAACGTAGACGGCAATCTTCAACTTGCAGTCTTCAACTACAAGTGACCCTGGAATCATGATGAGCAGATGTATGACCAAACACACCTGAACTGCAGCTGCAGCCATTCACATCTTCATGCACCTGTACCTGCACCGGTAAAATGGCTCCTGGGAGGGATGGTTTGTTGAGGTGCTCTTGTACTTTCCAGTTGTTCCCTCGTGTTGCAAAGAAAGCTTCCATTGCCACCATCAGAGACATTGCATGGTGCATTGGTGCTTATTCCACCGTGCGCCGCACAAGCCAGGTCCTGCCCTTTTAATTACTGTTGCCTGGGGCCTGTGATGTGAGCATCTCACTCTGGTGAGCACCTTTCTCCGTTAGGTTCACACGTAGTAGTACCCTGTACTGCACATCCTTTGGCTAATACCGCACTTGCACGAGCAGTCTCTAAATTTGTTTTTTTTTTCTGCTCCGGTGCACGGGTGTCGTTCCTATCATCAACAACACAATTCACCTTTTTTTTCCTTTCGTTTCTTTCGAGTGATGAATTATTTTGTGTACAATATCCTATGTGTAGAGCTCCTTCAAAATGCATGGATTTTATAGTATTTTCATAGGAATTACACTACATCCTCTAAAATTTCTTTGAAAATGCTTCGTTCCAAAGAGCCCTTATATTTGACATTGGGATTTTGTGAGCTGCAACGTTGAAGATTGCCGTCTACGTTGCACAGATGCTCAAATGTTTGCAAGGCAAAAATAGCATCCCCCGTTATGCTTTGTTTTTTATCCTCATTTGTTGTTGTCTGTTTAGATAATCATCACATTTATGCATTGCGTATTGGAATTTCCAGATTGCAGAGGCATATATATTTGTTGTGGCACATGTTGCCGGGCTTTGCCTCGAGATTCCCCGGAATCCTATCCGATAAGCAACTCAATGAATAGGAATATGTGGACTGTGGTTCAGATCTTGATGTTACAACAATATACCAAAATTGTTTGATACATCCGCAGAACCTTGCTTGATACAACTAGGTAAAATAGCTACTCCGCGAGTGAAGTGCCGAACAAAAGCAGCAGTTTGGTAAGTTAACATCAAGAAAATATGTCATCCATTAGCAATCGAAAAGCATAATCCATTACATCCAAGTTGAACCCAGTGATATCACTACGTGAAAGTCACCATTTTATCTCCACAGTTGCGCTGCGTTTTGGCAGAGATATAAAATGAGGCAAGAAAATAGTGAATTAACGCTAGTAATTAGTGTACCTCAATGACCATAAAATCATTCTTGATTTATATAGTTAATGGTTTATGGTCCTTTCTTGCTTTTCTACCCCCATCATTTGGTCTTGCTACTGTTCTATTGAATGCAAGTTTGCAACATGTGAATAGTACAAATGATCCATACATGTTAATTTATCCTCAGATAAGTTCATGCTTAGTTGTAAAAATACACAACAAAACCTCCTTGAAATAGGAAAAACTGTCTCAGAGTTCATAGTTCATACATGCCTCCATCTCCAATAATTATCCTTTGTTTATATTAGTTGTACACATTCTTATTGATAACTAGTAATTATTATCCTCTCAAGCGAAATTTTGGTTGGATAATAATGAACATATTTTCATTCAGCAGCAGTAGTAGTCATTGTGCTGTTCTTGCATAGGTCCGAGGAGCAGCTACTGTGATTGCTCGAGGTCGAGGGGGAGGCGGCGTTCTTCTCCGGCGCTAACTGCGCGAGCTGCTGGAGCTTCTTGGTGAGATCGGCCTTCTCGTCCCTGAGCCGACCGTTCTCGCGGCGAACGTCAGCGCACCCCCTCAATGAGCGGTTGAGCTCGTCCAGGAGGCGGCGGTTGGCGCCGCGGAGGTGCTCGACCTGCGTCCACAGCTCGCTGAGCTGTCGCTGCTTGCGCATGCGCGAGCGCCGCGCCGACTCCCTGTTCGACACCATCCGCCGCCTCCGCCGCTCCTCGTCCGCCGCAGCAGCCACTCCAGACTTGTAGCAGTACCTTCCCCCGACGTCGGAGCCAGAGCTGGGCGAGGAGCGGTCATTGCCAAGCTGAGCCGCCGCTTCTTCCATGATGTGCTCGAACTCAAAGGCCACCGTCGGGTCATCACCACCGGGGCCGGCGAGCAGAGCGGCAGCTGTAGCTTCTTGGAACATCGTCGACGCTGCCGACGGCTCGAAGGACGCCGCCGCCGCGTGGAAGTAGGCCTGAGGCGGCAAGGCCATGTTCAAGCTATGGTGGTGCGTGGTAAAGAAAGGAGGATTGTTAGGCGAGAGGAGGTGAAGGCTCGCCACCTCGCCATGGCGATGGTGGTACATGATCTTCTTTTTGTCTCTTCCTTGCTAGCTATCGCTTTGCTGGTGACGATGGCTTGTAGCTAGCTAGTAGATTGTTGCTGGGGTCGAGCGATCGATCTTTGCTTGTTTTTGTCAATGGGTGACCGGATGAGGAGAAAAACTGGGTTGGTGATGGCCTTTTATAGTGTGCCACATTAGCTAGCATTGGCCATTGGGTTTGAGACTTGAGAGAAGGGAAGACTTTAGTTTGTTTGGTCCACCATATTGAGTTTTTATTTGGATCCCGTTTAGATGCATTTTCTTCGGAAAATACGTTGGTAGAGTTTGGTTTTAGCATTCTCCTCTCCACTCGATGAAGATATATATGGGCATGATTAGCAGATATATGAATTTTTATGGATGGTAAACATAAATTTTGATTAATCCTAAAATATTGTTTTTCACTTAAAATGTTAAAAATATTATAATGCACTCAAAGCTGCCACATGCGCCTAGTTATCTTGCAATAGTGTAGAGATAACAACGGATCTGAAATATACGGAAGTCCACAAAGCAAACATGTGAAATCCGCTCAAACATGTTCCAGTGAAACCTATGTGTTTGAAACCAAATGCATACCTAAAGTCGTCAATTACTTACTCAAAACCCAATGGGTATGGGCATGGCTAGCAATGACAAGCTCAATGTCTGTGACCGGTATGGGCGATGGTAGGCTCAAGGTGGTAACTGGTGGGCAATGGCTGGTGATGCCTACGAGAGCGGGCAAATTAGAAAGAGCTGAAGACGGAGATGCATGGGAACCTAGTGGTGGCAAGCTACACGGGATTAGATTAGGATACATTTCTACACGAGATTAGATTAGGATACATTTGTACATGAGATTGGGTTAGTTAAAACATTATAAATCATGTAAACCCACCAGTTTATAAGATAAACCCATCCTTAACCTAACACTAAATAGGTACTTGAACCCGTAAACTCACAAACATAAATTTAAACCCAAACTGACTTGAACTCGTAAACTCACAAACATAAATTTAAAACCAAACTGACTCGTACCCATTGGGTCGAATACCCATGAGTACCGGAACATATGGGTAAAATTGCATCTATGGTAGTGGAATATATTTAAAGAAATGGAAGCTTGACATAAATACTAGACTCACTAAAATCATGATTTTTTAAAAAAAATAATATTTTTTTAAAAAATTCAAATATGTATGTCAATTTCGAAAAATTGCAGAAGTAACATGTGGTCAGCATTTGAAATGTCGACTGGAGCTAACATGGCGTAGTTGGCACCAGTAGGCACTTAAGCTGACGTGGCATCTAGTCGGCCGCATGTTACTTTTGTAATTTTTTGAAACGGTCGTACATATTTGAAATTTTTTAAAAAAAATATTATTTTTTTCAAAAAAATCCTAAAATCACACCACGTGATAACTTAAGAATACAATTTTGACTTTCTAAGCTTAAAGTCTCTTGATTATTTCTTGATGTTTTAGTGATTGATAATTTTATACTTATATATCTATAAATAAATATATGTAAACTTATTAACTTTGAATACAACATAATTCTATATCCAAAACAAGAAATATACATATTAATTAGTTGTTCTATGAACTTATCTAAAGCATCAAAATTAAGAAACTGGAGCCAACATCCATGTACTTGAAGCCCCCCGATCGATGGATGTTTGTGTAGGAATATAACCCTTGCCCCAAGCCCCCAAGATGACCACTCTCCTAAAAAAATTCCCTTTCAAGTCTTAAACAAACAACCTCTTCGTGTGTGATTCACGTGGAAATTATATATTTGTGTCATCTTAGCACTAATGTGATATCTATTGTCCGTCTGCTACCAAGTGCAGGCATCAGTGCATGTCACAAATATCACTATTATAAAACATGACGTTGGTGTTGGATTTTTTATTAAAAACTAGTACAAATAAAAAAATAAAATTTTAGACAATATTGGATATATAAAGATATATATACTCTATATAATAGTTGTAGAACTCAACAATATCTATAACTTTATAGTGACAACTTTTTATTTGAAGTTATTCAGAGTCTAAAATAAACACTATATTTTTTATAAAATTAAAGCAAAAAAATAGTTTACTCTATTCTATTAGAAATTATGTTGAGATGAGATGGTAAAGAGATAACACGTGCAGACAGACGCTATAAGTTTGAATCCTAGCAACCGCAAGCACCATAAAAATCAAGTTACTTATGTGACTTGGACATGTGACTATGACTAAATGTCTCATTGGATAAAAACTAGTCAGATGCCTGTGCTTTGCAACAAAACGTTATTCTGTAATAGGGCTTTTGCGCAAAATTTATGTTTCTGCATGATTTTTCAGAAATCTAAGGGTTTTTACACAAAATTCGTACATCCGCGCAAAATACATGAATTAAAAGACCGAAATATAAAAATACATTTTTATTTTCTTTTTCTTTTTCTTATTTTTTCTTTTTCCTCTTTTTCTTCTTTTTTCTTTTTCTTCCTTTTTTTTCTTTTTCCTCATTTCTTTCTCCCGCGCACATGCATCATGCATGCATGCGGCGCTGCTTTTTTTTTCAGGCGCTGCGTGCTGCTTTTTGCGCGCGCGCTACTTTTTCCAGGCGCTGCGCGATGCTTTTTCACTTTTTCCAAGCGCGCGGACGGTTTTGCGGACGGACGACCAGTAGCCTCTTTTATATAGTAGAGATATCTTTTGACATTTTGTGATTGTAAAGTCCAGATACTACAATCACATGTACTATGGGTGTCTGTTCCTATAGCCCTCTATATGTGATAGTTTTTAAACCAACATCAATAATAGTTGATTATCACACTACAGATCGAAATCCAATGAATCGCCGAGTCCCACAAGCACTCCACGTAGCCCCTTTTTCCACTCAGCGAAAGGTTCGTCGAGTGCCACACTTGGTGAAGAACACTAGGTAAACCGGCTATTGGTGAATAGGGGTTCGCTGAGTATTTTTTTATTAGACAATCGGTGAATTCACCGAGTGCTATGTCGGTTTTCATCGAGTGCTTGACATGTCACTCAAAACAAAAAAGGGCTAACGGTCGGGGGCCACCCTACGGTGAGTTCACTGAGTGTCACACCGGTCACCTAGTAAACTAACATCTATTTGCCGAGTGCCTTACATGATATTTGGTGAATCCGGTCTGGGCACTTAGCAAAATGTGCTAGAACGTGCCATGTGACACAATCAGGCACTCGGCAAATAATGCCAGAATGCACTGAATCGTGTCATGTGACACTATTTTGTGCATTTGAGGCTATTTGACTAGTGTAAACACTCGACAAACCTTTAATTTTCTTTTCAATTTTTTCTCTAAATTTTAGTACATTGAAATACACTAATGCATTGACATACACATTCACAGATATATCCATATTTCATCATAAATTCATCTCAAATTCACATTGCATCCTAAATTCATATCAAATTCATATTTCATCCGAAATTCATCACATTCACATTCACATATGCATCTTATTTCATCACAAATTCACATTTCACAACACATATTATTATAAGTTTATAAAGTCCTTCATAACAATTCACTCCATAAGTGCATTATAATGTTAGGAAACTAAACAGTTTACAACTTACTTATTTCACGGCTCCCAAGGATTCCAAGGCTGGTTCGATCTAGATCCCAATGATGGACACCGTAAAAATTAGTTAGTTAGCACAACTATATATAGCAAAAATGATAATTACAAGGTTAGAAACTCACATTGTTCACTCTGTGAAGTGTGCGGAGATGACTGAGGTTGAGGGAGTGCAAGAGGGGTGGTGTCGATGACACAATCTAGCCGATCTAACCAGAATAAGAGTTGCCCATCATCTACACCCAATACTACTACATTTGTGCCTACATCTAGGTTTGAAACTCATCCAGATGGGCCAACATGGCCTGCATCATCATCATCGTAATGTCATTATCGTTCTAATACAAATAAAGTGCAATGCTTTGAGGATGAATGGAATACAACTGTTGGGGAAAATACTTCCATCCACGCGGTAAATAGGAGGCCTCTCTGGAGGCCTAATTCGAAGAGAGCTTTTCTGAAGGGTTGCAGGACGAAGGGTTCAACGAGGCTTTGGTCCAGGAGAACTATCCGAAGGGTATCCTCATGAAGGGGCGCCGCCAAGATGGATGGGACATCTGCTTTACCCATGTTCCCACACAGCCTTTTACCTTTTTAGCCCTACGAGGGTTAAAGAATAGTTCCCTCTATGGCAGTTTTAACTAGAGGGTAGAATGGTCTTCTCCTTATGTATTCTTTCCTATAAATACCCCCTCTTTACTGAGGTATAGGCATCAAAGTCTGATATAAGAAATAGACACTTCGAATTGTCCTCGGCTATTATCCGACTCAGAGGCCTAGAACAGTCCGCAATCAACCATCTCACTCGATAACCCTTCGATATCATTCAAACCTGATAGCATAATCTTTTACGCCAATAGTTGGCACGTCCGTGAGGACCATAGTACAAAAACTACAGTCTCTACCAATCCTATTCTGAAGCCATGACTCCTAAGCGAAGAATAGGCCCTAGTCCTCCTCGGAGATCCCTTTGGATCTCCGGACTAGGATCTCCAAGTACTGCAGGGGTTGTGGAACCCTACGCAACTCTTCCACCTCTAATTCCCAAAGTAGGCTCTGGCCCTCGCCGGCCCAGAGGCCCCTCTGTGGCCCCGACTGTACTCTGCACCGACTTCGTTGGGTCTCAAGATCCCGAAGACACTCTCGAAGGAAGCCGGAGCCAACCCAATGTTGTGGCCATCAAAATGGCTCGGTTGAAAGCGAAGCTGCAGAGGTGGCGGCAGGCAGCCACGGACCAGCTCCCTGCTCAAGATGAAGCCAGAAGACCGGTGGTGCCACCCAAAGCTTTCACAGTCATCGAGCCCGAAGCCCCCAAAGCTCGGAGGGGCTGTTAGAATGCCTCATTCGACGATGAATCTTCACTACACCCCGATCTACAGAAGGTGTGCTTTGACCCCAGGTTCTGAGCAGCGAAGCTCCTGAAGTATTCTGGGGAAGCTAACCCCATGGAATTCTCTCGATCATACGCACTCACAATAGAAGCCAGCTGAGGGGTTCAAGACACCATGGCTAAGTGTTTCCCCTCACGCTCTAAGAGGTGGCCCTTCGGTGGTTCTGGTCCTTGAAGCCTGGGTCAATAAAATCCTAGGAGCAGTTAAAGAAGAAGTTTGTGAATAACTTCCAAGGGACCTTCGTGGCCCCAATGTCCATAGGAAGCCTCTTCTAGGTAAAGCAGCAGCACATAGAGACCTTGTGGTAGTACTTCAAGCGCTTCACCCATACGAAGTCCTAGATCAAAGGGATGTCCACATCATCCGTTGTGGATGCCGCAAATGAGGGCGTGACCAACGTGGGCCTCCTCAACAAGCTCCATCGTAAGCCCATCACTTCGGTGGCCCAACTAATGACGTACTTCGAGGAGTACGCCCGGTCAGAAGAAGGACAGCTACGGAGGACCGCTTCGTTCCCGCCTACCTTCATCCAGGACACAAATCCTACGGAGTCAAGAGTCCTGAGCCCAGTGAGAACTTCCGCCTTTGAAAATTGCCCGCTTGATTCTCGAAGGGGGCGGAAGCAGCATCACTTGGAGGTCTTGAACATCGCTGCCCCCACTTCGAAGAAGCCAACGAAGTTCCAGCAAAGTCAAGGCAATAGGGCCAGTGGCTCGAGGCCGCCCGGGAAGGTGGCCGGTCAAGGTCAAACTTTTTTTTGTAATGAGCACGGGGAGAATCGGAGCCATAACAAAAATTCGTGTAAATCTATATTGGCCCTACGAAGTGAGTATCTCGAGAGGAGCTCCGATCTAGGCACTGCTGACCGAGCACCTCCCGTGGCCCGCCTGGAGACAATGTAGGCTGTCGGGCGCATCGAAGGACTCGAAGCCTCCAGCCACCCCTCGGTGGTAACTACGTTTCCACCACCGAAGGCCGAAGACCTCCAAGACTATTAGAGGTGGGTGGTCCTGCCCATTACTGGAGGAGGGACTCTAAGCAGCATGTCCAAGTGACATCAAAGTGAGTATGTACGTGAAGTGGGGCACATTGGGACTTCGGCGTCTGCAACAGCCATGCCCGAATGGTGCCATGTGCCCATATCCTTCTCTGCGGATGATGTAGTCAGGATTAAGTTCCCTCACACTGATCCCCTTGTCATTGCCATGATATCACGCGCACTAAAGTGCGGAGAGTGCTGGTTGACGGCGAGAGCTCCGCTGACATTATTTTCATTTAGGCCTTCTACCAGCTCTGCATCCCTCGGAGGCACCTACTCCCGGTGGCCCACCCATTGCAGGGCTTCATAGGCCCCTCTCTCGATGCCCTCGGCCAGATAGGCCTAGAGGTCGCCTTCAGAGAGGGGCCCCTGGCTAGATCCATGGAGGTCATCTTCGATGTCGTCGATGCCCCATACGCCTACAACGCCATCTTCGGGAGGGGTATGTTGAATCAATTCAGATCCATATCACACCACAATTACTTGTGCATGAAAATGCCCACGCAAGGTGGGGTACTTATGGTCCTGGGTGAGCAAGCTACGACACGGTGACTGGAATATGGCCACATCGCCCCTCCTTGACCCTCTATAACACCCGGATTTAATAAAATTCGGGACTTTATTAAAATTCCAAAGAAAATAAATAATAACAAGTTGTTCATCACACGACATCGTTCATACGACAATCATTTATGGTTCGCAAACCACATTATTACACAAACACCAAATAAAAGAAACAAGTAGGATAATCTTTGTGATGAACATCTCTTCCAGGCTCGCGTCCTTGACTAGTTCGCTACTCCAAACCATCCTTGTCGTAGTAGACCGTCTCTGAAGTGGGTTTTCAATGGGTATGAGCACAAAAGTACTCAAAGATACACCGAGAATGCAATAATAATGCAGGGTAATAGCAAAGGAAGGTAATGGCTTAAAGTGCTGAAAAGTACATTTTTATGCTAAAGCTTTTAATGCAGTCAAATTTATTTATACAGAAAATTAAATCATGAACAATGCAACATCTTCTATCTCAAGGCGTACTGGCGGCACTCCTCGCTCAACATTCCTTACATGTCCATGCATCATGCAACACTTCACAAATGTAAACTAACTGTGGGATGTTACTAAACCCGCCCTTGACCGTGGGCTCGGCTTTTCGAAAAGATTTAGACTCTGATCAGAGGTATATCACTGTACCCACAAGGCACTCGTTCCCGCACACTGTAGTGTGTTCAAATGACCCAAGTCACAAGAACTCATGCCGAAACTTTTAGCATGAAGTGCTCCAACACAATGACACACTATAGGTTTCGCCGGGGCACCAGCGCACTGGACCAACATCGCGCCCCCTTTTGTGCCACATGGTACAAGTCACTGACAGATGCTACCGCCCCTCTCCACATAGTGTCTCCAGTTGGAACGTCTCATACCTCTAGTTAAGACTTATCCACTAGACTTGTGGTTGGTACGGAAGTATATTTCAATGGATCCCGCAGACCAGTCCTTATAGTGCCCGGATGCGACTAACAATTGCCCTCGCTTGCACCCGGAACCCACCATGCTAACTTAATAAACCAAAACACCATAACTAATAGAATTCCTGGGGAGAGAAATCATGGGGATCATATAATAGAACCAAAGTATCTATGACTCGTTTTTAAACCTATATCAGTTGTGTCGATACATTGGACACTATCTAATAATACTTCTATTAAGGTGATTAGGATTTTAGGCTCGATAGCATGCCTTCGGTTTGCACATCAAGGTCGGGGATCTAAATAATTATATTGTAAGGCTTTTGATTTGACTAATGTATTTATAACCTATGGGTTTTAGCAATATTTAATTTAAAACTGGGTTCAATATGCTCAAAAATGGGTTGGTGACTTTCCTTGTCCTGCAAATGATGAAGGTGGAAACTCGGGAAAATATTCGGGCTCCTCGACGACGTCGTATTCTTATAGGCACACAAAATGAGAAGAATAAACAATTAAAAACAATAAAATAAATAGTACAAACATATACATTTTATTGGCTAAACATGTAGAGAATAAAAAGATAATTTTTTTGGAATTTGAACGGCCAATTTTAGAGTTAATTTAAAGAAGTTATGAATTTTTGAAGTTTTAAAACAATTTCTAGAATTTTATATTAATTCCAATTAAAACCATATAAAAGTTCAGTATAAACATATGCATTTTATTGGATGAACATGAAGATAATAAAACGATGAATTCCCTGAAATTTGAATGATCAAATTTGGAGCTAATTTGGAGAAGTTATGAATTTTTAAAGTTTAAATCAATTTCTGGAATTTATTTTAATTTTTAAATCAGTCTGTGGTCCACAGTAAATCGAGTCCACCATGAACCCACGTATTGTGCTATGAGACGGTGCACGGATCACCGATGGATCGTGATCGAACGCACGTGGCTGAAGCGTGAGTTTTAAGTGAAATTGGACTGCTAAGAGCGCTCGGTACCCTTTCGCTCAGATCGGACGGCCATGATTAAACCCAATCATGATATAACGTCGACCGTCCGATCGAGATCAAGTGGCCGCGGAGTGATCTGACACGGCACGGGGTAATTACCTGTGTCGGTCATCTTCTCCGGTGATGGCCAAGAGTGGTGGCGAGCCTAGCGATGATGGCGATGGTTGGCGGCCTAATCTAAGCATGAAAACGGAATGAGCTACGAGTGGCGATCAAGATGATACCGGAAGGGTGGCTTGAGATCGACGGAGCGAGGCCGGCAACGAGCGGGGGCAGTGGTGAAGTTTCGGGTCCTCGTCGGCAATGGGGTTCCAGTGGCGAGGAGCTCGAGTAGAGTGGTGGCCGAGGTCGGGGAGGCGACGGCGGTCATGGGTAGGTGGTCGACGACAATGTAGACAGGCTCCGGCGATGGCGAGCAGCAGCTGGAGAGCGAGTAGAGGTGGTGGCGCAAAAATGCAATGCAGGGCTCTGATCGTGCGGGGCTTACGCGAGTGTGAGGACCGAACGCGGCGACCAGAGGGGGGCTTTTACGGCATCATGGGGCTTAATGTGAGGGGATCCGAGGGCAAACGATCACCGGCGTTAAGGTGAGTAATATCCCGGTGTTAAATCGAGGTTCGGCCCACGGCGGAGGCGGATCCAAAAGATAGGGTTTGGCTGGAGATCTCGGGGGAGACGGTGGCGCGAGGAAGACGAAGCTAACAAGGTGGATCCACTT
The DNA here is from genome assembly GCA_019279435.1 of Zizania palustris. Classification (NCBI taxonomy): domain Eukaryota; kingdom Viridiplantae; phylum Streptophyta; class Magnoliopsida; order Poales; family Poaceae; genus Zizania; species Zizania palustris. Next base: position 42,499,524 of record JAAALK010000290.1, on the reverse strand, counting down.
GTCAGTGAAGGGCAACGGTCGACGCCGATAGGTGGGCCAAGGCGCATGCACTGAGAGGGGAGGATGCTGATAGGTGGGCCAAGGGCTCGAGCGCGAGGCAGATGGCTCCGACAGGTGAGCTCCACTTGTTAATGACAGGGTGCGGAGGTAAACGGCCGGCTGAGGAGGGAGAAAAGGGGGAGGCGGCCCACTACTGTTTAGAATTCATTTTCTGAATAAAAACAATTGCTGGAAATAGTTTAATAATTATGAGCTACTTGCAAACGCTATAAAAATTTGTAAACAATCTCAAAAATATGCCTTGGCCTTAAGAACATAATGTAATTTTCTCATATCAATATTATGATTATTTCTCTATATTTTTATTTATTTGGATATTTTTAGTTTTATTGAAAATCAATAATAATTCTTTTTCAGAGAAGTTATATTTATTAATTTATTTTTACCTTTAAAAATTTGGGGTGTTACAATCCTATCCCCTTACAGAGAATCTCATCCTCGAGATTCGGAGAGCTTCTCGAATAACTCGGGGTATTGGGTTTTCAGTTCTTCCTATTTTTCCCAAGTGGCTTCTTCGACGTGGTGGTTGCTCCACTGAACCTTGTAGAAACGCACCACTCGACTTCTGGTTACCCTTTCCATGACGTCTAGGATATGAACTAGCTTCTCGATATAAGTCAGATCCTCTTGGATGTGAGCTGCTTAAGGTCTGCTGCTCGGTGGGTACCCGAAGACACTTCTTTAGCTGGGACACGTGAAACACATCATGTACTCCTGCTAACGAGGGTGGTAACTCCAATTGATATGCCCCTTCTCCTTGCCGATGTGTAACACCCCAAGAAATAAAAACAAATAAAATAAAAGAAAATTATTATTAAAATCATTTCTGAATTCTATTATTAAAGGAAATCCTTAAAAGAGCCTTATTAAAGCCAAACAGGGAGAAATATTCAAACTTTGGACTTGAAAATTTTATGAGATAAACTTGAGGCCAAAACATAATTTCAGGAATTTTTACAAATTTTTATCAAGAGTGATTCAACCCTTAATCAAATATATGAATTACTGGAATTATTTTAAATCAGAAAACAATTGAAATTCTAAACAGGCCGCCAACCTCCAAAGTGCCCCAAGCCCGGCCCAGTCCGCCCGCCAGCCGCTGACATGTGGGACCCGCCTGTCGGTGCATTCCCACGCTTCTCTCCCCGCGCCCGCACTCCGCTTGGTCCCACCAGTCAGCCCCCTTCTGCCACCGACCGCCCGGGCCCGCCTGTCGGCGCTCGTTTTCCCGCTCGCCCACTGACAGGTGGAGCCCACCTGTCAGATCCATCGTCTCCGATGGAATCCCTCCCTCCCCTTTCCTTTTCCGGCGATCTCCTTCTGTTTTTCGCCGCCGGCCGCCCACGTTCACCTGGATTCGCCCTGGATCACTTTCCCCGGCCGCCGACGACCCCTTTCCATCCATTGCCGACGCGTTTTCGCGTTTAAGGAAAGCTACCCGAAGCTTGGAAAGCCCTCGCCGGAGCTCACGGGAACCCTTCGGTTCCTTGCCATCTAGATGCCGGCGACCCCCTATATAAACCCCTCTTCGGCCACCGCCCTCAACCACACCACCTAAGCCCGAGCGCGAGTGAACCAGAGCGCCCATTTCCCATTTTTCGGGCTCCCTCTTTGCTTCAACTCCGGCGAGCCCTCGCCATCGCCTCGGACCTCCCTCGTCCTAGCCACCACCACCGACGAGACCGCCAGAGCCTGCTCGTCCTCGGCCATGCCTCCATCGGCCGTGAAACCCGCCAGATTGCCGTCACCGTCGACCACCCGAACCCATCCGCCGTCTACATTCGCCGCCGGCCACCTCCGGACCTCCATCTTCGCCATCGAAGGTACGGTCTTGATCCCCATCTCCCCTCATTCCATTTTTGGCCATAGCTAGGCTCCTAGGTGCTCGCCGCCATCGCAGCCACCACGCCCGAGCCCCGCCGTCGCCGGAGACGAAGGGTACGAGCCCCTTACGCACGTGCCGTGCTGGATCGCGCCACGGCCGTCCGATCGTGATCGGAGGGCTACGATTAAATCCCTTTGAGATTTAGTCAGGGCCCTCGGATCCGGTCGAAGCGGTATCATGCACTCTCGGCCGTCGATCGCCACTTAACCCACTGGATAGATCTCGTGCGTCCATGCGTACCCTTTCGCACGTTTTAATCTCAGCTGTTCAATCTCATTTAACCCTCCCGCCTCGCATCTGGCCGCTAGATCCAGATCCAACGGTCCAGATCGTTCGGGTCCACGCGCATAGTGACGCGGTCCACCGTGGGCCTGGCTCACCGTGGACCAGAACCCTTTTTCAGTTTAAATAAAATTCCAGAAATTGATTTAAACTTTGAAAATTCATAACTTGCTCATTTTAACTCCAAATTTCACCATTCAAATTTTGTTAAATTCAGTAGATTATTCCCTACACTTTAATGCTATAAAAACAATATGTTACTGTTACCCAAAATATTTTTAATAAATATTTAAATAAAAACCCCTTAGGGATAAATTATTAATTCAGAAAAATAAATTAGAAAATCCTTAAGAAAATAAGTTTACTGTTTATCACCAAACATCAGAAAATTAAAACTTTATTCCACACAATAAAACCCACAAATATGTATGTTTATTATTTGGTGGATTTTTATATGTTTATTGAATATGTTGTTTATTTTTCCGTATCAAGAAGACTACGAGTTCGTCGAGGAGCCGGAGTTCTACCCCGAGGTTCCTCCATCCCCTTTTGCTGATCAAGGCAAGTCATCGACCACCCCTGTGGAAACAGTTGATCATATTTGAGCCCATGTTTTAATAAATTATCACTATAACTCATAGGTTAATATTGCATTAGTCCAATAATCAAGCCTTACACTTATATTTATTAGATCCCCGTCCTTGTGTGCAAACCCAAGCCATGCTTATTGAGCCTTAACTCCTTGTCACTCTACTATAAAATTATTAGCTAGTGCCCAATGTACCGGCACAACTGCTATAGGATAAAAAGAATGAGTCGTAGATTAGCTGGATTCTGTATATGAATTTCCCCGTTATTCTCGTCTCTGGATTCTGTTGGAGTTGGCTAAGTTATAAGTATGGTGGGTTCCGGGTGCAAGCTCGGGCATTGGTTTGTCGCACCCGGGGCACTATAAGGGCCGGTCTACGGGATCTGTTGCAAAGCACTTTCGTACCAACCACAAGTCTAATGGGTAAGTCCTAACTGGAAGTATGGAATGCTCCGGCTCGATGCACCATAGTGGAGGGGGCAAGGGGCAAGCCTGCGGGCGACTTGTACCGACGAGGCTCAAGGGGGGGTATGGTGGGGCTCCGACGCGTCGGGACACCATATGAAACCTATAAGAGGGTGCTGTTGAGTCGGGGAGGACTATATGGAAGGTTTTGGCACGAGTTCCCGTGAAATGGGTCATCTCGTTACACTTTGGTGTAGGTGATGAGTGCGTGCCTTGTGGGTACAGTGGTACATCTCTGATCAGAGTAATTTAATCTTTTCGAAAAGCCGAGCCCACGGTCAAGGGCGGGTTGTGTGACTACTCGCAGTTAGTTTACAATTGTTTGAATGGTTGAGTTATTCATGGCATGTAAGGACTGTTGAGCGAGGTGGGGCTGACTGTACCCCTCGAGTTAGAAGATGATGATGCATTCACATGTTTACATTTCAGTACTAATAAATTGTTCACATTAAATTGCTTTACAAATTACTCGCTTCCGCAAAACTAGCCACTATCTCCCATGTTATTACCTTGCATTATATTTGCATTCGGTGGCTTGCTGAGTACTCCTGTACTCACCCCGTTGACTTACACCATCAGAGCTCGTCTACTACGAGGAGGATGCAGGTCTGGAGTAGCGACCCGGTCAAGGCGAGACTGGAAGGAGGCGTTCATTTAGGACCCTTGATTTTATTAGTTTCTCTTCACTTTCATTCACTTTTGTATTAATGCGGTCTACGAACCGTGAATGATTGCCCGAATTGTACGTGGTCGCTTGATGAACGTCTTGTTTTATTGATTTTCTATGGAATTTCAATAAAGTCCTGATTTATTAAATTGGGGCGCGACAAGATGGTATCAGAGCCAGGTTTGACTGTAGGAAGCCAAACAGACCTGACCTTAGGACTTATATTAACTATATTTTCTTACAAAAATTACTTATCCTCTCATCTTCTGAGATTTTTCACAAAAGCTTTCTCTCTTTTGTAGTTGCCGGTCCATACCATGAGCGGGACTCTTCGTGACGAGGCCGGTTTCATCCGCGAGCTTCACGTGCTCGTCGACTTCTTGGGGTTTCCCCATGAGCCCGCGTTCCACGGGATCTTTCCCGATGCGAGCGAGAGCTACTACGAGGTCACGGTTGTTATCCGCCCCTCCTCCACGCAGCCACCCTTCTACACCCATGGAGTCGGAGGACCTTCGTTCGTGGTGGACAGCCAGCGCGCAGCACTCCAGGCCCTCGCCGAGCTTCGACTGGTCTACGACTGCCACCTCCGCGACACCGTCTACCGCTTCATGCCCATGCGCACACCAGGGAGTCACCGCAGCATCTACATCAGCTCCCTCACGCAGAGCAACTCCGCCATCACCCGCACCATGAGACTTCTGGAGGCCATGGACAACCTCCACACCGAGGCCATTCTTGATGCAGACAGCCAGCATGACGCAATTGACTTCTACCGCCATACCTCGGAGAACCTGAACCGCGAGAATGCAAAGCTCCGTCGGCAAGTACAGCAGAACCCCCAGTTGGCCCTCGAGGTAGAGGAGTTGAGGCGTCAGAACGAGCTTCTACGCCAAGGCACCATGGTCAATACCCAGCTCCGCCAGCAGCTCAAAGAATTGAAGAAGGACATTGAGGAGATCGCACCCCTTCCGCCCCGCAAGCGGAAATCGCTTCGGATCCCCACCGTGAGACCCAAGAGGATTTCCCGCAGTGCTCCACCCGCCGGACCATCCAGTTCCTCGACCCCGGCCGTCTCCATCGAGCCCGTGATCGAGCCGTCCCCCGAGCTACCATAGACGTAGTTTACGGTTGATTGTTTTCTTTTGGTTGATTGTATTGCCATTCATGTCAAATATAAGGCATGAATGAAGAAATAAGTAATGTAACCACAAGAACGGCATTTTTGGAATAAAACTTAATAATAATATTCTCTAAGAAAATGTTGTCTACTTTGGAAACTCCAGGATGACCAACACTCAAGGCTCCGACGCTCCTCAAAATGGAGGAGATAACGGAAACCTGCCTCAGTGGGGAGCAACTGGGCAAAGGCAAGCCCCGGTTGCCAACCACCCCACTCTGGCCGAGATGATGGCCACACAAAACCAGCTGGTCTCAGCCCTTCTGAACTAGATGCAACAGCAACAGCAGCAGATGCAGGAGCTGCAGGCTCACTTCTTCCGTCTCCACCAACAGCCCGAGCTGCCACGACCCGCCACTCCAGCTCCCGCTCCCGCCTCCCAACTCTCGGAGTTCCTCCGAGTCCGCCCACTAACCTTCTCGAGAACCACCAACCCCATGGAGGCTGGGGATTGGTTGAGGACCATCGAGAAGAAGCTCGATCTCCTGACCTGCACTAAGCAGGAGAAGGTGGCCTTCGCCACCCACCATCTCCAGGGTCCCACCGCAGAGTGGTGGGACAATCTGCGCGAGACCTTGCCCGAGGGACACGTCCATACTTGGGCGGAGTTCTCGGTTGCTTTCCGTGCCGCTCACATCCCCAACGGCATCATAGCTCAGAAGCAGCAAGAGTTTAGGGACCTGCAGTAGGGGAGCAGGTCCGTAACAGAATACCTGCACGAGTTCAACCGACTAGCCCGGTATGCGCCTGAAGAGGTCCGTACCGATGCAGCCAGGCAGGCCAAGTTCCTCCGGGGACTGAAGGATGAGCTGTCTCTACAGCTTATCTCCGGAGATTTCGCCAACTTCCAAAAGTTGGTGAACAAAGCTATTATTCAGGAGACCCAACAGAACAAGGTCGACCTGAAGAGAAAGAGGATGATCGCCTTCAAGCAGAATCAAGGCATGGCTCAGAGGCCCCGTTTCACCCCTCCTCCACCAGCACCACAGTACCACCCCCGCCCGATATATCGTCCGGCACCACCTGCCGCCAATACCGGAGCCGGACAACCTCGCCCCGCTCCCGCCACACCAGCCCCCCAGCCGCCCCGGCTAAGAAGACGAAGGTTTTGCGAGACAGGCATGGCAATCCTGTGGTATGCTTCAACTACCGCCAAGAGGGGCACTATTCTCACCAGTGCCCTCATCCCAAGCGTACCCAAGGCGTTGCATCGAACCCCGCCGTCCGCACCAAGGTCAACCACGTCACCGCCGAAGAAGCCCAGGCCGCCCCGGAAATTGTCATGGGTAAGTTTATGGTATATTCATCACTTGCAGTGGTATTATTTGACACCGGAGCTACGCACTCCTTTATATTGACTGCTTTTGTGGAAAGAAATGTCCTGGACATAAGTGAACTACCCAGAACCCGTATTAATAGCTACCCCAGGCAAGCAAACCCTCGCCTATTCCTTTAGTCCAAGGGTATGGGTAGATATCCAAGGCACGATATTTTGGGCCGACCCCATTCTAATAAAATGCCAAGGTTTGGATCTCATTCTAGGGATGGATTGGTTAAATAAACACCAAGGAGTGATAGAATGTGCCCAGAGAAAAGTGACTGTGACCAGTGAAGAAGGGACTGTCGTCACATTCCAGATGCCAAGCATGAAGACCGGAAGACCAAGACTACATCAGATTACCTTGGAAGAAATACTGGTAGTCAGTGAATACCCGGACGTATTCCCAGAGGATTTACCAGGGATGCCACCCAAAAGGGACATCGAATTTAGGATTGATTTGGTACCCGGGACTACCCCTATTTACAAGCGACCATACCGGATGGCCGCTAATGAGCTAGCTGAGATGAAACAGCAGTTGGAGGATCTTGAGAGGAAAGGCTACATCAGACCAAGTACATCACCATGGGGTGCCCCCGTCATCTTCGTCGAGAAGAAAGAAGACTAGGCTAAGCGTATGTGTGTGGATTACCGCGCTTTGAATGAAGTAACCATCAAGAACAAGTACCCGTTGCCTCGGATCGATGATCTTTTTGACCAGCTAAAGGGAGCTACGGTATTCTCAAAGATCGATCTACGGTCTGGTTATCATCAGTTAAGGATTCAAGAAGAGGATATACCCAAGACGGCCTTTACCACCCGTTATGGATTATACGAGTGTACGGTTATGTCCTTTGGATTGACCAACGCCCCTGCATTCTTCATGAACATGATGAACAAGATGTTTATGGAGTATTTGGACAAATTCATCGTGGTCTTTATAGACGACATTCTCATTTATTCCAAGGACCAGAAAGAGCACGAGACTCACCTCCGGTTAACCTTAGGCAAGCTCAGGGAACACCAGTTATACGCCAAGTACAGCAAGTGCAAGTTTTGGACGGCGGAAGTGAAGTTCCTTGGACACATTATCTCTGCACAAGGTATTGCAGTAGATCCTGCCACCGTGGAAGCAGTTACAGATTGGTTGCCACCCACGAACGTATCGGAGATACGAAGTTTTCTGGGTTTGGCCGGGTATTACCGGAGATTCATTGAGAATTTTTCTAAGATAGCCAAGCCAATGACCAAGTTATTGCAGAAAGGAGAGAAGTTTGAATGGACTCCTGAATGCGAGGAAAGTTTCCGCACTCTCAAGACCCGTCTGGTGTCAGCACCCATACTGACTCTACCCGACATCCGGAAAGACTTCCATGTTTATTGCGACGCATCTCGCCAAGGATTGGGATGTGTTCTTATGCAAGATGGAAAGGTTATCTCTTATGCCTCTCGTCAGTTGAGACCTCATGAGTTGAACTACCCGACCCACGATTTGGAACTTGCCGCTGTAGTGCACGCCCTTAAGATTTGGAGGCCTTATTTGGTTGGAAACCGCTGCGAAATCTTTACGGATCACAAAAGTATGAAGTACATCTTCACGCAGCCAAACCTCAATCTGAGGCAAAGACGATGGTTAGAATTAACAAAGGACTATGACTTAGGTATCCACTACCACCCCGAAAAAGCCAATGTGGTAGCTGATGCATTAAGTCGCAAGGGATATTGCACAGCCATTATGATTCAAGATCACGCGCCCTCACTATGTAAGGAAATGGAAAAGTTGAATCTCGGGTTGACCACTGGAGCATACCTAGCCACCTTGGAGACTCAACCCGTCTTGTTCGAACAAATCCGAGAAGCTCAATTAGAAGACTCGGATATCGCCACCATTAAGAAGAACATGAGGCAAGGAAAAGCCCCAGGATTTTCAGAGGACGAGAATAGCACCATATGGTTTGGAACCCGGATATGTGTGCCGGATAAACCAGAGATAAAAACCCTTATCCTGAGGGAAGCCCATGAGACTTTGTACTCCATTCATCCCGGCAGTACCAAGATGTACCAGGACCTAAAGGAACGTTATTGGGGGGTTAGCATGAAGAGGGAGATTGCACAGTTCGTCGCCAAGTGTGACACCTGTAGAACAGTAAAAGCTGAACATCAGAGACCTACAGGACTGTTACAGCCATTGAAAGTACCTGAATGGAAGTGGGAAGAGATCGGTATGGATTTCATCACCGGACTCCCGAAGACCCAACTTGGATATGATTCTATTTGGGTGGTTATTGACCGACTCACGAAAGTAGCGCATTTCATAGCCGTCAAGACGACCTTTAGTGGCCCTAAGCTTGCATAACTATACATGGCCCGCATTGTTTGTCTTCATGGAGTACCCAAGAAGATAGTGTCCGATAGAGGAAGTCAGTTCACCTCTCGTTTTTGGAAGAACCTTCAAGAAGAGATGGGAACAAGATTGAACTTTAGCACTGCCTACCACCCTCAGACAGATGGACAAACTGAAAGGGTGAATCAGATATTGGAGGATATGCTACGGGCCTGCGTCTTGGATTTTGGAGCCACTTGGGACAAGAGCTTACCGTACGCTGAGTTTTCGTACAACAACAGCTATCAAGCCAGTCTCCAGATGTCTCCTTTTGAAGCCCTATATGAACATAAGTGCAGAACGCCTCTACTTTGGGATCAAACCGGTGAATCTCAAGTATTCGGAACAGACATCCTTCGAGAAGCTGAAGAGAAGGTACGGATCATTAGAGATCGACTCAAGACAGCCCAATCACGACAGAAGAGCTACGCGGACAATCGACGTCGAGACCTAGCCTTTGAAGAAGGAGATCATGTCTACCTTCGAGTTACGCCTCTCCGTGGTACTCAATGGTTTAACATGAGAGGAAAGTTGGCCCCTCGATATGTTGGACCATTTCCCATTATTCGACGCCAAGGCGAAGTTGCTTACCAGTTGGAACTACCACCCTCATTGACTGTAGTACATGACGTGTTTCACGTTTCCCAACTCAAGAAATGTCTCCGAGTCCCAACCGAGCAAGTGGACCTACAGTAGTTGGATGTTCAAGAGGATCTGACCTATGTGGAAAAGCTTGTCAAGATATTAGAGGTCAAGGAAAGGATCACCAAGAGTCGGGTCATCCGTTTCTGCAAAGTGCAGTGGAGCAATCATTCGGTAGAGGAAGCTAATTGGGAAAAAGAAGATGAACTCAAGGCACAGCATCCTGAGCTATTCGAGGATTGATCCGAATCTCGAGGACGAGATTCCCTGTAAGGGGGATAGGATTGTAACACCCCAAGAAATAAAAACAAATAAAAGAAAAGAAAATTATTATTAAAATCATTTCTGAATTCTATTATTAAAGGAAATCCTTAAAAGAGCCTTATTAAAGCCAAACAGGGAGAAATATTCAAACTTTGGACTTGAAAATTTTATGAGATAAACTTGAGGCCAAAACATAATTTCAGGAATTTTTACAAATTTTTATCAACAGTGATTCAACCCTTAATCAAATATATGAATTACTGGAATTATTTTAAATCAGAAAACAATTGAAATTCTAAACGGGCCGCCAACCTCGAAAGTGCCCCAAGCCCGGCCCAGTCCGCCCGCCAGCCGCTGACATGTGGGACCCACCTGTCGGCGCATTCCCACGCTTCTCTCCCCGCGCCCGCACTCCGCTTGGTCCCACCAGTCAGCCCCCTTCTGCAACCGACCGCCCGGACCCGCCTGTCGGCGCTCGTTTTCCCGCTCGCCCACTGACAGGTGGATCCCACCTGTCAGATCCATCGTCTCTGATGGAATCCCTCCCTCCCCTTTCCTTTTCCAGCGATCTCCTTCTGTTTTTCGCCGCCGACCGCTCGCGTTCACCTGGATTCGCCCCGGATCGATTTCCCCGGCCGCCGACGACCCCTTTCCATCCATTGCCGACGCGTTTTCGCGTTTAAGGAAAGCTACCCGAAGCTTGGAAAGCCCTCACCAGAGCTCACGGGAACCCTTCAGTTCCTTGCCATCTGGACGCCGGCGACCCCCTATATAAACCCCTCTTCGGCCACCGCCCTCAGCCACACCACCTAAGCCCGAGCGCGAGTGAACCAGAGCGCCCATTTCCCATTTTTCGGGCTCCCTCTCTGCTTCAACTCCGGCGAGCCCTCGCCATCGCCTCGGACCTCCCTCGTCCTAGCCACCGCCACCGACGAGACCGCCGGAGCCCGCTCGTCCTCAGCCACGCCTCCATCGGCCGTGAAACCCGCCGGATCGCCGTCACCGTCGACCACGCGAACCCATCCGCCGTCTACATTCGCCGCTGGCCACCTCCGGACCTCCATCTTCGCCATCGAAGGTACGGTCTTGATCCCCATCTCCCCTCATTCCATTTTTGGCCATAGCTAGACTCCTAGGCGCTCGCCGCTGTCGCCGCCACCGCGCCCGAGCCCCACCGTCGCCGGAGACGAAGGGTACGAGCCCCTTACGCACGTGCCGTGCCGGATCGCGCCACGGCCATCCGATCGTGATCGGAGGGCTACGATTAAATCCCTTCGGGATTTAATCAGGGCCCTCGGATCCGGTCGAAGCGATATCGTGCGCTCTCGGCCATCGATCGCCACTTAACCCGCTGGATAGATCTCGTGCATTCATGCGTACCCTTTCGCACGTTTTAATATCAGTCGTTCAATCTCATTTAACCCTCCCGCCTCGCATCTGGCCGCTGGATCCAGATCCAACGGTCTAGATCATTCGGGTCCACGCGCATAGTGACGCGGTCCACCGTGGGCCTGGCTCACCGTGGACCAGAACCCTTTTTCAGTTTAAATAAAATTCCAGAAATTAATTTAAACTTTGAAAATTCATAACTTGCTCATTTTAACTCCAAATTTCACCATTCAAATTTTGTTAAATTCAGTAGATTATTCCCTACACTTTAATGCTATAAAAACAATATGTTACTGTTACCCAAAATATTTTTAATAAATATTTAAATAAAAACCCCTTAGGGTAAATTATTAATTCAGAAAAATAAATTAGAAAAGCCTTAAGAAAATAAGTTTATTGTTTATCACCAAACATCAGAATATTAAAACTTTATTCCACACAATAAAACCCACAAATATGTATGTTTATTATTTGGTGGATTTTTATATGTTTATTGAATATGTTGTTTATTTTTCCGTATCAAGAAGACTACGAGTTCGTCGAGGAGCCGGAGTTCTACCCCGAGGTTCCTCCATCCCCTTTTGCTGATCAAGGCAAGTCATCGACCACCCCTGTGGAAACAGTTGATCATATTTGAGCCCATGTTTTAATAAATTATCACTATAACTCATAGGTTAATATTGCATTATTAGTCCAATAATCAAGCCTTACACTTATATTTATTAGATCCCCGTCCTTGTGTGCAAACCCAAGCCATGCTTATTGAGCCTTAACTCCTTGTCACTCTACTATAAAATTATTAGCTAGTGCCCAATGTACCGGCACAACTGCTATAGGATAAAAAGAATGAGTCATAGATTAGCTGGATTCTGTATATGAATTTCCCCATTATTCTCGTCTCTGGATTTTGTTGGAGTTGGCTAAGTTATAAGTATGGTGGGTTCCGGGTGCAAGCTCGGGCATTGGTTTGTCGCACCCGGGGCACTATAAGGACCGGTCTGCGGGATCTGTTGCAAAGCACTTCCGTACCAACCACAAGTCTCATGGGTAAGTCCTAACTGGAAGTATGGAATGCTCCGGCTCGATGCACCATAGTGGAGGGGGCAAGCGGCAAGCCTGCGGGCGACTTGTACTGACGAGGCTCAAGGGGGGTATGGTGGGGCTCCGACGCGTCGGGACACCATATGAAACCTATAAGAGGGTGCTGTTGAGTCGGGGAGGACTATATGGAAGGTTTTGGCACGAGTTCCCGTGAAATGGGTCATCTCGTTACACTTTGGTGTAGGTGATGAGTGCGTGCCTTGTGGGTACAGTGGTACATCTCTGATCAGAGTAATTTAATCTTTTCGAAAAGCCAAGCCCACGGTCAAGGGCGGGTTGTGTGACTACTCGCAGTTAGTTTACAATTGTTTGAATGGTTGAGTTATTCATGGCATGTAAGGACTGTTGAGCGAGGTGGGGCTGACTGTACCCCTCGAGTTAGAAGATGATGATGCATTCACATGTTTACATTTCAGTACTAATAAATTGTTCACATTAAATTGCTTTACAAATTACTCGCTTCCGCAAAACTAGCCACTATCTCCCATGTTATTACCTTGCATTATATTTGCATTCGGTGGCTTGTTGAGTACTCCTGTACTCACCCCGTTGACTTACACCATCAGAGCCCGTCTACTACGAGGAGGATGCAGGTCTGGAGTAGCGACCCAGTCAAGGCGAGACTAGAAGGAGGCGTTCATTTAGGACCCTTGATTTTATTAGTTTCTCTTCACTTTCATTCACTTTTGTATTAATGCGGTCTACGAACCGTGAATGATTGCCCGTATTGTACGTGGTCGCTTGATGAACGTCTTGTTTTATTGATTTTCTATGGAATTTCAATAAAGTCCTGATTTATTAAATCGGAGCGCGACACGATGGATGATCTAAAATGGACCAACATAACGGGGAGCTAACTTTCCCTTCATGTTGATTCTTTGTGTGCCTCGGAGGGGAGTTTCTCAAAGATAAACATAGTCGTCTTCCTCAAATGCCAAGTCTCTACATAGATTGTCAGCATAACTCTTTTGGCGGGACTGTGCTATCTTTAACCGGTCTCTGATAATTTTGACCTTCTCTTCGGCTTCTCATAGAATGTCTGTTTCAAACAGCTGAGATTCACCAGTTTGATCCCTGAGTAGCGACATTCGACACTTACGTCCATACAAGGCCTCGAAAGGTGACATATGCAAGCTGACCTGATAGCTATTATTGTAGGATAACTCTGCATAAGGCAAGCTCTTGTCCCACATTTCACCAAAATCTATGGTGCATGCTCTGAGAATGTCTTCTAATATTTGGTTCTCCCTTTCAATCTGCCCATCAGTCTAGGGATGATAAGCCATACTGAAGTTCAGTCGGGTGTCAATCTCTTCCTAAAGATTATTCCAAAACTTAGAGGTGAACTGGCTACCTTGGTCAGATACGATCTTCTTTGGAACTTCATGTAAACACATGATCTGGGCCATATATATCTCTGCTAGCTTCGGGCCACTGTAATTCATCTTGACGAGGATGAAATGATCTACCTTAGTGAGCTGATCAATGATCACCCAAATGGAGTCATATCCGGCTTGGGTCCGAGGTAGTCTAGTGATGAATTCCATCCCTACCTCTTCCCACTTCCACTCGGGGACCTTGAGGGGCTGCAATAAACCAGCAGGTCTCTGGTGCTCTGCCTTGACTTGCTGACAAGTGTCACATCTTACTAAAAATTCAGCTATTTCTCTTTTCACTGACCCACCAGTACTTCTCTTTCAAGTCCTGGTACATCTTAGTACTCCCCGGATGTATGGGGTAGAAGGTCTCATGGGCTTCCTTGAGGATGAGAGCCTTAAGCTCTGGTCTGTCGGGCACACACAACCAATTTCCGAACCATACAGTGCCGACTTCATCTTCAGAGAAACCTGGGGCTTTTCCTCTCCTCATATTCTTCTAGAATTCTACTACGCTAGGATCTTCCTTTTGGGCTTCGCAGATTTGGTCCATTAAGACCAGTTTTGCCTCTAGTGCGGCGAGGTATTCTCTGGTAGTGATTCCTAGGTTCAACCTTTCCATATCCTTGTATAACAGAGGAGCATGATCATGCACAATGACGGCGTTACAGTATCCTTTTCGACTTAAGGCATTAGCCAATACGTTTGCCTTGCCTAGATGGTAGTGAATGCCTAAGTCATAATCCTTGATTAACTCCAACCATCTTCTTTGTATGAGATTCAGGTCGGGCTGGGTGAATATGTATTTTAGGCTCTTGTGGTTAGTGAAAACTTCACATTTGTTACCGAGGAGATAGTGCCTCCATATTTTTAGCGCATGAACTACTACTGCTAACTCCAGGTCATGCGTAGCGTAGTTCAACTCGTGTGGTCTCAATTATCGAGAGGCGTATGAAATCACCTTCCCGTCTTGCATCAGGACACACCCTAGTCCATGACGAGAGGCATCACAGTATACATGGAAGTCCTTCCGGATATCCGGTAGGGTCAAAACGGGGGGTGACATGAGCTTCCTCTTGAGGGTTTGGAAACTTTCTTCACAAGCTGGAGTCCATTCGAACTTCACTTCCTTCTGTAGTAATCTAGTCATGCGCTTGGCGATATTGGAAAAAAATTCGATGAATCATCGGTAATATCTGGCTAGTCCTAGAAAACTCCGGATCTCCGATACATTCTTGGGTTGCAACCAGTTTGTTACTACTTCCACGGTGGTTGGGTCTACTGCTATCCCTCCGGTAGATATGACATGCCCTAGGAATTTCACTTCAGATGACCAGGATTTGCACTTGCTACACTTGGCATATAACTGATGCTCCTTTAACTTCCCCAAAGTAAGACGGGGATGGGCTTCATGCTCTTCCTTGTTCTTAGAGTAGACGAGGATGTCGTCGATGAATACTATGATGAACTTATCCAAGAACTCCATAAAGACATTGTTCATCATATTCATGAAGAACGCAGGGGCATTCGTGAGTCCGAACGGCATCATTGTATACTCATACAAGCCATACCGGGATGTGAATGCGGTCTTAGGGATGCCCTCCTCTCTGATCCTGAGCTGATGGTAGCCTGATCGGAGGTCGATCTTGGACAAGACTGATGATCTCTTAAGTTGATCAAACAGGTCATCGATCTGTGGTAAATGGTACTTGTTCTTGATGGTTACATCATTCAAAGCCCTATAGTCTACACACATCCTCTTTGTCTTATCCTTCGTCATGGCGAATATGACCGGTGCACCCCAAGGCGAGGTACTCGGTCAGATATATCCCTTCTGCTCAAGCTCTTCAATGTTACTTTTCACTTCGGCTAGCTCGTTTGCGCCCATCCGATATGGTCGCTTGGAGATGGGCGTGGTGCCGAGGAAAAGTTCAGTCCTGAATTCAATGTCTCTCTTGGGTGGCATCCCTGGTAATTCTTCTAGAAAAACGTTTGGGTACTCTCGGACCACGGGTACTTCTTCTACTACCATCTGGTGGAGAGAAGTTTTTCTCGAACCCTGGGTGGCCATCTTGAAGGTGACGGTGATTCCATCCTCGACGGTTACGGTGACGAACTTGTTGGCACAGTCTATCATTCCCTTGTTCTTCATCAACCAATACATACCGAGGATGAGGTCTAGACCCTTGTAGTCTATGAGGATTGGGTTGGCCCAAAATAATACCCCTTGGATTTGTACCTTGTCCTTGGGCTAAATAGGGTGGCTAGACTTTGGTTGCTGGGGGTGGCAATTACAAAGGGTTTGGGTAGTTGGAGTACTTCTAGTCCATTCTTTTTTCACAAAGTACTTGGATATGAAAGAGTGTGATGCTCCCGAGTCGAATAATATTACTGTGGGTATGGAGTTTGCAGTAAACATACCGATGATGACTTCTGGAGCCTCTTGGGCTTCTTCTACGGTGATGTGGTTGACGCGGGCGTGGATCGCCAGGTTGGGAGCGGCTCCTTGGGGTTGCTTGGGGTGAGGACACTAATGACTATAGTGTCCTTCCTTCTAGTAGTTGAAGCACATGACTGGCTTGCCGTTCCGATCCCTTAGAGTGTTGGTCTTGGCGGCTAGTGTCGATGGGCCGATAGAGCTGATGGCGCTGGGGGAGTGGGGTGGGGGTTTTCGGTGCTTGACCCGCCGGGGGTGTTCTGTGGCCTAAAGATGGGGCGAAGGTGATGGCTCGACGAATGGACCAAAGGAGTGAAGCGGGGTCTCTACAGGATCTCTTGGTTATGCTTGAAGGCGATCATCTTCCTTTTCTTGAGGTTCGGCTTGTTCTGCTCAGTCTCTTGGATGATGGCCTTATTTACCAAACTTTGGAAGTCGGGGTAGTCTACAATGATGAGTTGGATGGACAGTTTGTCCTTCAGTATCCTAAGGAACTTAGCTTGATGGTCGGCGTCAGTGCGAACTTCATCTAGCGCATATCGGGCCAACCTGTTGAACTCGTGGAGGTATTCCGTGACGGACTTGCCTCCCTAATGCAAGTCGCGGAACTCCTGTTTCTTCATGGCAACGATCCCACTAGGAACGTGGGTGGCTCAGAGGCAGTGGAGAATTCTACCCAAGTGACTACATGAGCCTTGGGCTGGGACTCACAGTAGTTGTCCCACCATTCGGCAGCAGGACCCTCAAGTTGGTGGGCTGCAAATGCTACTCACTCCGTGTCGGAGCAAGGAAGGAGGTCCAATTTCTTTCCAATGGTCCTCAACCAATCCCCTGCCTCCATCGGGTTGGTCGTGCTTGAGAACGTGGGAGGCCTCACGCGTAGGAACTCTGAAAGTTGAGTAGCGGGGGCCGGTGTGGGGGCTTGTGGGTGTGGGGGTGGCTCCAAGTGGTGTTGCTGCTGCAGATGATTTATATGTGCCTGCTGTTCTTCCATGTGGGCCTACTACTGTTGCATCTGAGACAACAGTGCGGTGATGAGCTGGTTTTGGTTGGCCATCATATTGGCCAGTGTAGGAATGTTGGTGATAGGTGCTCCGGTTTGACGCTGTCCTGTAGACTCTCTGTTGGGTACCACATTACTTGGCAGTTTGTGGGTGGTAGACGGGTTCTGGCTGTTGGCCATTTCTGAAGGAGGTAACGCCCCAAGTATATAAGAAAAGACTTAGAAAAATTTTCCCCAAAAAAGTTTACAGATTCTTTATTAAATGTGGTACAACATAATTCATTACATTTCAGCTCTTATTTTTATCTGACCCATAGCACAAGTCGCTATGGATGGTACCACAGACAAGAAAAACAATCATCCGGAATCTAGCGTATATCATAATCATCTAGTGGTTGTCAGGGATATCACTGGATGTGTTCTTGGATCGTTGGACAGACCCTGTAGTACGACCACGAGAGGTCATTTTTGACGTATGGAATACACTCTAGGAAAGCTGCCCGGAAAAGTTGGAATGAAAGTAGAATGCTTACTGGCTTCGAAAGATAGGACTGTGAGACTTGGACATGAAGGAGAGTTCCCGTTATCCCAAAGGGATTGAACAGATCCTCATACACCATATGGCCTTCTAGCCAGAACAAACACATCATGCAGACCTTCTGGCAGAGAGAGAAATTACTTTTGAATCAAGAAGCACCATACACTCAAAATTGACTTCTTCTAAACTGGAACGAAAATGCTTGAAGGGAAGAAGTTCTCTGCTTTTTAATGAACGAAGTCGGTTGAAAAAGAAAGAAGAATACATTGGTTCACGAAGAGCGAGAAAGGATGAATCGGTGAACTTCTAGATTCTCTCTTTGATTTGGAAAAGTGAGTTAGCCCAAACAATCTTTCTGAAATCATATTAAAAGGACAAATCATATTAAAAGGACAAATTTTAAGATTTTCAGTAGCATCTCCTTTGTAATAACTAGCAAAACTGACATAACCTAAAAAAAACATGGCCTTAGGCCATAAACAACATGACGCGATGGCTATCATCCACATACACATCATAGAACGATGGTCGGCATCCACCTATAGAACATATTAATCAATGTAAGCATTAAAATAGCATTTAAAGCATGCATATACATATTTACTTGAACACTAATTAGGCCATACAAACAAAAATGAGTACACATATCAATCTACTGAATTTACATGTAAATAAAATTTCCAAGTGCCTTACACAATTACATAAAAATAATAAACACTATACATGTCATATTAGAACTAAGCATGCCAATTCTTGTTTAATGAATATGAAGCATGCATACAATAAAATGGAAACACTATACATGTCATTGCATTAGAAAAATATACATTGCACAAAATATACAGTTAAGCATATTAATCATCCTTGTTCAAGCATAAAAATTATACATTGCAAAAAATTTATCAAGCGAAGAGATGGAACCTATTGACCTATAGAGAAAGTAATGATGGAGTAGAGTTAGCAGCGAGTTGATAATGATGATGGCAGTGATATGGCACGGACAATGCCTGAACCATCAGACGGGGGCTTTGGAGAGTACTGAAGCTGAGATAGGTGATGGTGAGGGGGACGGACTAGCGGGAGGGGGCACCAGCCAAGGGGTACCGATGAGGGTGGTGCTGGTGGGGGTGAGTGGTCGGTCATGGGAGAGGGCAGCGATGGTGTGTGAGAGGAGAGATATGGAATGGGATGCGGTGATCCAACACCGGTGGGCTTCGGCCAGGAAACAGTGAGATGGTGGTGGTGGCATGGGTAGTGGGGGCAACAGGGGTGACAGGCCATGGGTGGCGTGGGCCATGGGATGCCACGACGACAAGAGCCACGTGGGTGCAATGGTAGTGGTGAAGCCATGGGCGATGATGGGTGTTGCGGGCAGCGGCGGCAGTTGTGGAGGGTGCGGGAGTTAGTGGTAGAGGAGCTCAGCAGCAGTGGATGGGTCATAGATCTGAGCGCGTGAGCTAGCAGAGAAAAAGATTTAGGGGCTTTATATGGTAATTCATTGAGTGCCCGATCGGGCATGCACATGCACCTTGTGTTTGCCGAGTGCAGCAGATACTTCACTCAACATTTTTTTCTTTTTAAAAAAATTCTTAACAATGTTTGTCGAGTGACAATAGGGAGGCACTTGCAAAAAATATTTCTATTTTTTAATTTTTTTCCAAACGTCTTTCTTATATTTTAAATAAAACAATTCTTCAAAAATATTGCAAATTTAACCATAGCATCTAGGTCCCATATCATGACACCACGATATGTCTCATTATTTTTGTACTTCATTTGATTTTTAAAAAAAACTTGTAAGGAGCATGTCACTGATCGAGTGTCGTCAACTAGATATCTCAAAAAAATCAATAAGTGGGTAAGGGCTAAAAATGGGCTCTAAAATATGACTTTGATTTTTTTCAGATGTTTTGTTTCATTATTTCATGCACTTGCAATTCAAAATTGACCTCTTTCAATTTAAATCCTAGAAATACATTTAATTAACTAAAACAGCAAACTTTCCTAGAAAATTGCTAAATTTTTACGTGGGATAAGATAGAGTGAGTTCGGATTGTAGAAAAAGTTTTAAGTTCAAATAAAGATTTAACGGTTGATTTACTTTTAAAACTAATCCATTCATTTCCTAAACTTTAATAATTGGCCAAGTTCCCCTGATTTAGAAGTTCACCGAGTGCCTTTTTGGGCACTCGACAAAGCTTAAACCTTAAACCCTAACCGTAAACCCTAACTCTAAACCCTAGGGTTTACCGATTTCCATTAGTGGCACTCAACAAACTCTACTTTTTTCTATCTCGATTGCCCGTCGTAAGCATCTAGAGTTTTCCAATATTTCTCATCAATTTTTTAATTTTTGCCAAGTGCTCCATGATTTGTTGAGTGCATAACACGGGGACACTCAGCAAAGATCATGTTCGCCGAGTGCATTTGGCCGCCACTCGGCAAACAATCATCTTTACCGAGTGCCTAAGGGAATACACTTGGCAAACTCCTCAGTGAAGGAATTGTGCCCAATAGAATTCTGGGTAAATTGGAAGTTGTAGTTGCGAACCAGAAGTTCTGAGATTTTGGAGCTATCGAAAGTTTCAGTTGGACTGGAAGTTCGGGCTAGACCCAAGAATTCATTTTCTGGATGAACCGGAAGTTTTGGTTATGAGCCGAAAGTTCCGAGTCAAATTAAATCAGAAACAGTATGTCAAAATTAGAAGTTTTAGTTATGAACCAGAAGTTTCATATCAGATATAGTACATCCAAATTGGAAGTTCCGATTGTGAACTAGAAGTTTCGGTTCAGATACAGAATGTCCAAATCAAAAGTTTCGCTTGCAAACCGAAAGTTCTGGTCAAGAATTAATTCAATACAAAATGATAAACCGGGAGTTCCAATTCCAAACCAGAGGTTTTGGTCCATATGAAACAAATTATCTATTAGTCTTTAATGCGGGTTAGGGTCCAAGGCTTAGGAATTATATAAAGGGAGGAGGAGGGAGATCGTAGAGTGGTTTTTTCCATTGCTAAAACCCTATCCACCATGCCTCTCCTCTCCCTTTGATCTCAAAGAGTTGAGATCGGTTTTCTCCCTAGATCTCACGATCGGTGCTAGCACGCCAGTATGAGATAATCTCATCCTTGTTTGTGTGGACTCTGTGGAGGCGCTACTTAAATAGCGGTGCTTATTGTCTTCTTCATGTGGAGGTCAACGAACTTCATCAACTTCATCACCAGCGAATGGGCAGAGCAAGGTGAGGTTGAGCGAAGATGTGCTTCCTCAATAACTTCTTCCGCTGCACTAGTGTGTATCGTGTAAGAAAGGCAATGATCTTTGATCCCTCGCGCGCATGGTTCTTGGGCTAAGGGGTTAAAATTTAAAATTGCTAGCTAGCGTAGCCTCCCCATATCCCAATAGTGGTATCAGAGCTTACGGGCGTAGTGTTCGATCTGGATCAATCATGTATAGCACTATATGGTGGAAATATATTAGATCTATTTGTTCTTTGTATTGAATTTTCAGAAGTTCCGGTTGTGAATCGGAAGTTCCAGAAGTCAGTGTTGACACGAAAATGTGCCCCGCACTTGGGTCAATTCGATGATCCAAAAGTGTGTGGATACTTAGGGACAAGCCTAAGCGTAACACAACACTGACGCCATGTTCCGACTACCCTTAATAGTGGCAATGGGGGTGGAGTCGCGAGGTAATCAAATCACACATAAATAATCTAATTAGCCGAAAAGAAATATAGTAGATAAAATAAATAAGCAAGCTGAACAGAGCCTGACTGATTCGAAGGGTACTGTGTGAAGGGTATTGCCAAAGGATACCTTCGGTGTTCGGACTGATCTGGCCGAAGGCAGGCTCCGAACAGATCTCAACGCGACAATCACCTCCGAACAACGGGGTTCGGCGTGAAGTCTCTGTCGAAAATATTCCAATGCAACGCACTAGCATGACTTCGTCTGGCGCGGGGTACGAACGTGGCGAAGCCTGTCCTGACAAAGCCTGCTGTGGAGCGTGCTGGCATGTGGGACTTGATCAAACCGACAATAGCGTGACGGTCTGGCATGGGTAGTCAAAGCTATATCCCTACCGAAGGGTGTTCTGGTAGCCTCCAAAACCAGTATATTGGCTCCGGACACCTCCGGCGAAGTGGCTCCGAGCATGAAAACATGCAACAGAACAGAGATCAAGTGCCAATTCGGCCTAGGGACCGAATCTGCTAAGTGTTGCAATAGAGGAACGAAGGTAGAAATCTGTTACGTAGATTAGCAGGTACTTCACAAGCAAAGTAACAAGGTGATAGCAATCTATTATGTAGATTAACGGGTACTTCATAGGCGAAGTAACATGAATTACAACTATTCCAAAGTGGCCGATGAGGGCTTCCAGGCAAACCCACGAAGGTTGCAGAAAAGTAAAGATAAAAGTAAAGGAATGGTTCAAAGCTAGGGCTTTGTGATTGATTTGTGTTGAGGGTTTAATGAACCGGCCTCCCCCTATATTTATAGGGGCTAGTCTTCTAATCTCTAAGTTTAATCTATTAAGATTCGACCTAATCATGCTTAGGGATAAAATTAGCTAGAATCAGACTCAAACTCTATCTCTGGAATTCAGCCCGAAGTGGGCCTTCGGCAGGGCCCACCGAAGCCTAATCCTCGGGCCGAAGCTTCAACGAGGCAAGCCTACGAAGGCCTTTGGGACGAAGCTAGCAGGCCTGTTGGAAAGCTTCCTAAGCCCATAGCTTCAATGGGCCTTCAACCCTGTAGGGCTTCGGCCTGATCTAGGACATGTGTATCTTTGGCCCAAATTACCAAAATTGATATTTTGACAAACTTAACCATTTAATGCCATTTTTCGCTATCAACACATGCCCTCTGCCTTTTAGGGAACTAAGTGAACTAAAAGCATAACGGGCCAAAGACGGTACCTTTCATATCAGCCTTTTGACACTTTCAAGCAGTTTGCCACACACTCGAGAAATACTTTTTCAAGTACTTGCCATTCAAAGCTCTCCGAAACCGCTCTCCTTGTAGAGATTCTAACACATATGCATTACCCGAAGCAATTTCGGCTATTTTGAAAGAGCATTTCCAACTAGGTGACTGTTGGCGTAAAAGTTACACCAACAGGTTCTTAGTAGTTAAGAACAAACAAACAAGAGGTTTGTGCTTTTAGAACAAACTTGAGCCTCCGTAAAGGATAACAACTCAAGAGGTCCGAATATATGTGTTTGAACCACTGGTTCTGGATCCTTCTTACAAGGTACAATGGGGGGTATTTATAGGGAGAAAGGTCTAAGGAATAGACCTATTTACCCTTATATTATAAATGACCTTCAGTATTATAAACAAGGTTATACACGGTAAAGTGCTGCAGGGTAGATGGATAAGCAAGGCATCCAATCAGTCACGTCTTCCTGCTTCGAAGCCTCCTCTCTTCCTTCGGAGGATCCTCCGAGACTTCGCATCGTGACACCCTTCGACCGTGCTGACGTATCATCGAGCATTAGTCAGTCATCTTCGGGACTTTCTTAGAGCCTTCGGAGGGTTAACCTTTAAGTCCTGAAAATGAAGTAATTTCCCCCAACAGTAGCCCCTCGAATACGCCTATCTGTAGATAACCTATTTTTTAGAAAGAAGGCAGTATACGAAAGGAACATTTTTAGTTTCTGAGGCTTAAAGGGAATGCGGAGATACTACGATTTAGCCCAGAATATTAAGCCCAATATTTTAAACGTTTGCCTCCGAATTTTGGTATAGTGGGAAAACTCCCCGGAGCAGCATGGCTTCGGAGCATGAGTGTTATGAAAGCGGTTACGGAGTGTGAACGTCGTGCAGGCGGTTACGAAGTGTCTTTCGTCGTGCAGGCGGTTACGAAGTGTGAACGTCGTGGGGTACCGTCAATATGACCGTTACGGCGCAAATAGCCGTTACCCTCTGTAAAAAAGAAGTAACGGTCGATTTCTTCAGCGGTCGCACGCCGTTCCAATTTCCAGCCCCACCTGTCGGCGACGGAAGCCGAACCTGCAGTGTGAAACTCCTCGAAGAGCAGTATAGGTCGTGCGGTTATAAAAGGGGGAGAAGGGGATTACTGAAAGTTTTTTACCGCATTCACCGTTCTTGCAATTCACCTTTCCCCTCAACCTTCCGCCCCTTCGAGCACTTGAGCGTTATGGCGAGAACCAGCCACACCACTCCCTTGGCGGCCAACACTCTGGCGCAGCGGCAGGCATGGGCAGCATCAGCAGCTACGGCAATGGCGGGGGGCCCGGGCGGTGGTTGGCCCAAGAACCCTCGGGCGCTCCGTCCGCCCTCCAAGAAGAAGATGGCCCAGAGTTTCGTCATTGGTCAGTCAGTGAGCACAGCGGAGTCCATCGACGAGGCAGTAGACGGGAAGTTGGGAGCCAGAATGAGGACTCGTGTTCCCGGGACAGAGTCGACTCCACGGCCTCGGCGCGGAGAAGTGGTAGTCTTCGAGGCGTTCTTCGAAGCTGGCCTGGGGCTACCAGCCGTGGATTTTCTGGCAGAGGTACTAGACCTGTTCCACATTACCCTGCCTCAATTGTCCCCCAACGCAATCGTCCGCCTGGCCGTCTTCGAGTGGGCTCTTCGGGCGGAGGGGTGTGAAGGGCGCTCCGAGATCTTCGCAGCGACCCACGAAGCTATCTGCCAGCCGAAGCCTCAAGATGGGCCCGGAGACTCGAAGGTGACAGTGGCCTTCGGCAGTGTCAATTTTCAGCTACGGCGGGAGCACGCTCTTCATTTCCCTGCGAAGGCCATAAACGATCGATGGTATACAAATTGGATACTTCGGTGGTTTTACGCCGAAGTAGGAGAAGACTCCCCCCTTTCGGGCCCTCTTCAAGAAATCTGGTTCCGGAAGGAAGCGGACATCTCCCCGAACCCTAGCCTGCTCACGACGAGGCTAGGGTTGCTGGCTTCAGTGGCTCGTCGCATGAGCATGCGAGACCTGGCCGAAGAGTTCGTAGGCCTTCGGATCTCACCCCTCGGAGCCAGTTGGCCAATCTCCATCCCGCGAGCCTCGGAGGGGGACCTCCGAAACATAGGTACGTCTTTCTCCTGCGGCATCATTTTATACAAACATATTAATTATACTTATGCTTCTTATACCTTTTTCTTTCCAGCGGCGCCTCTGGCCTTATCCCCGGACGACATAGTCCGGGCTACCGAGCGAATTCTCGGAACCCCTTCGGTAGCCGAGAGGCAGAGGAGGCTGGAACTGGTAGGGAGTTGGGAGCGCTCGAACAGGGTGTGGAGAGCCCTCGGCATGGAGCCCCCGCAGCTTCCCGACTTCGCCCCGGCTGGAGCGGCGGCTCGCAAGAGGAAAGCAGCGGCCGAGCCCTCTAAAAAGGCTGGCAAGCAACCTGCTCAGAAGAGGGCGGTGAAGCAGCCTTCTCACTTGACGCCTGCTTCGTCTTCTTCGTCGCCGGACGAGCGGAGCCCAACTCCCGAAGAGACAGAAGACTCCGGGGGCGCCACAGCGAAGGCTTTCGAAGATTACCTTCTGATCGACGAAGACATGGGGGAGGTCCCCACAAACCTCCCCGACAGGGAAGATGTTAATGTGACCCTACTGACTCCTCCTGCACCTGTCAACGTGCAAGTGGAGTCAAACTCTACCTCCGACTTGCCTGCCCCGACGGACGAAAACGAGGTCAGGGCTTCGGGGGATGACTTCGACAACATCCTCCGGATGTACGAAGTCCTGGAGGATCCGGCGATCCTTCCTCAAGCGGCTCTTGGAGGTATTTTCCCAGAGCTCTTTCTTTTTTCATCGGCATTCGCTTGCTATCTGCAGAATATGTTAATTAACCTTGATATTTGAAACAGGTACCTCTTCGGGTATCGAGGCCTCGGTGGTGCCCGAAGTCCCTACTTCCTCGGAGACAGTCACCCGGGCGGACCCTCCGGCTCCCCTGGGGGCTCCGAGCCCGGTGGCAGAGAACGTATCCTTCGGAGCGGACGATGTGCTCCCTGGGACGGAATTGGCTCCGGCCGTGGCGACCTCGACTACAGACGGCGCCTCCGACAACGTGGCTCCAGCCGGAGATATGGCGGCCGAAGGTCAAGATGCTCTTGCTTCTCCCCCTTTTGTGCCGGGGAGGGGTAAGAGTATTTCCAGCTTGGGCCTTCGGGTTGACCAAGCGGCGCCCTCCGTCGGCAACTCAGAGGACGAGGCTGCCGAGGACGACGCCCGGGCCTTGTCTTGGCTCCCTCTTCTGGCTCCTTTCTTGGAGCATCGGAGCGGCCTTCGAAGGCTACTGGAGCCCCTGGCTGAGAAAAGCCAGGATATCGCCAATTCGGAGTTGATCTCCGCTTTGAGCGAAGTTAGGGCTTCGAGCCTCAACACGGCCCTCGAAAGGGCTGCCCTTCAGGTATGAAAAAGACACCGCAGTTGCTGTATTTTAATGATCAAAGCTTCTTTAGCACTTACCTTGTTTTCCTTGCAGCAATTCGCCCTTGCTAGAGCGGCAGCGACTTCCAGTGAGGTCGAAATTAACCGACTTAACCGGAAGGTTACAGCCCTTCAAACAGCCCTTGATGAGTCCACCGGGAGGTCTCTCCGGCTGAACGAGGAACTCTTGGAAGAACGGAAGGCCAAGGCCGCGTCTGACGAAGCCTTTGAAGCCCTCCGCTCTCATGCCGAAGAAGCCGAAGCTGAACGAGTGGTTCTCCGTGCGGAGGTCGAGAAGCTTCGCCAGGATGCGGCTGCTTCGAACGGACGTCTGGTGGAACTTCAAGGGGCTCTTAGCCAGGCAATGGCTCAGAAGAGTTCCATGATGCTCCGGGTGGCCGCGTTGGACGCAACGGTTGCAAGCCTGGAAGTAGCAGATAGAAAGAATTCCAGTACTGCTGACCGTACCTTGGAAGCTCTTCAGGGTACGTTAGAGTACTTTGGCACCATGTGCCCTTCGACCTCTGCTGCAACCTTCGAGCCGCTCGACCGGAAGCTGACGAGGATCCAGGTAGCTTCGTCGCTGATGAAGAATTCCGGGGTACGGTACGGAGAGATCTCCGGGCCGTGCGCCGGCATCGGGGTTCTTCGCCACCTCGAAACTCTTCGGATTCCCCTCGATTCGGTTGGTGGTTCGTCTCCTGGAGGCTTCGCGGATGATGACCTGCTGCGGCCGTCTTCGGAGGTGGCTTCGGCGTGGGAAGCTTTCCGATCAGTATGGAAGGCGGACCACAAGGTTGCTGCTAAGGCTTGGATCGACGAGGCCCGCCGGCAAAAGCAAGCTCAGGCGAAGCCACCACTCCCGACTTCACCAGCGCCTTCGGTCCCAGCTCCGCCAACCGACCCGCAGGTCTAGATGCTTAGGGTTGTTGTGTACCTGTGGTCTTGTAAACTTTGTTTAATTAATGAGAAAGTTATAAACAGTACTTGTCTTGGGTGTTCTTCTCTTTTTTAGGTTCTGTCATGCCCTTCGAGCCCTGACTTCGTACTCTTGGAACCTACTGCTGAGCTTCGCAAGGAGTGGGCAGTTCTTGAGAGTTTGAGACCTTATCGCCGCTCTCGCTTTTCTGTTCCTCGCGGAGACGGGGGGAAAGTTACCCTTGAAGTACGAAGGGATGTTTTGTCTTATATTAAAGAGGAAGAAAAGGAAGAGGGGTCTTCGTCCTCCGAGCCCGTTGACTGGTCCGACTCGGAGTATCAAGCTGGAAACCTTGCCGAGGCCGGCTCCGAAAGGCTCTTGACGTGGGCCGAACTTCAGGAGGAGCAGAAGAAACTGCGAGCCTCGAAGAAAAAGAGAAGTTCCCGGCCTAAAAAGACTTCAAGCTCTGAAGGGCAAAGTAGCCACAGGGGTAGCTCTAGGGGTCGAAAGGGTCTTCGTTTTTATTTGGGTCTAGATAACAATTTTTCCTGATGTATGAATATAATACTTTAATGTGGAATGCTTCGACAGCATGCTGTGTGATTCCTATCCTCCTACCCCTCTTGTGGGTGGCGGAGCTTTTATCTTATATAAGGGTTCGCTAGGCACAATGATTGCCCGAGCACCTGCATGCTTCGAATTTTTGCACATGTCGCCATCGATAAGTTAGACAAAAAATTTAAAGTCCTTAGACTCTTTTACGGATCCTAACAAGCCGGAGCCTGGAATCCGTAGGTTGGCCACCTACGGCTCTTTTACAGATACTTCGCACCCGGAGGCTTGAAATTCTGTCTTGTTTAAAGTCCTTAGACTCTTCTACGGATCCTAACAAGCCGGAGCCTGGAATCCGTAGGTTGGCCACCTACGGCTCTTTTACAGATACTTCGCACCCGGAGGCTTGAAATTCTGTCTTGTTTAAAGTCCTTAGACTCTTCTACGGATCCTAACAAGCCGGAGCCTGGAATCCGTAGGTTGGCCACCTACGGCTCTTTTACAGATACTTCGCACCCGGAGGCTTGAAATTTTGTCTTGTTTAAAGTCCTTAGACTCTTCTACGGATCCTAACAAGCCGGAGCCTGGAATCCGTAGGTTGGCCACCTACGGCTCTTTTACAGATACTTCGCACCCGGAGGCTTGAAATTCTGTCTTGTTTAAAGTCCTTAGACTCTTCTACGGATCCTAACAAGCCGGAGCCTGGAATCCGTAGGTTGGCCACCTACGGCTCTTTTACAGATACTTCGCACCCGGAGGCTTGAAATTCTGTCTTGTTTAAAGTCCTTAGACTCTTCTACGGATCCTAACAAGCCGGAGCCTGGAATCCGTAGGTTGGCCACCTACGGCTCTTTTACAGATACTTCGCACCCGGAGGCTTGAAATTCTGTCTTGTTTAAAGTCCTTAGACTCTTCTACGGATCCTAACAAGCCGGAGCCTGGAATCCGTAGGTTGGCGGAGCCACTGAACCAATGGTTCGTAGCAAGCCCCTTGGGTTTTTCTGAAAAATGCTTGGCTCTGCTAGCATCACCGACCTTCGAATGCGTCCATCCGGAGGGTGGGATGTTCGAAGGGCAAAACAAATCTCAACCCTTTAGCTTTATTTATAAAAGGAGTGTTACAAGTGATTACAAGGAGGCCTTAAGCATAATATCTCTTAAGGTGCTCCGCATGCCACGCATGTTTCAACTCTTCTCCTTCTAAATTAGCTAATTTAAACGAGCCGGGGCGTCCTGAGCGTAAGATAACATATGGCCCTTCCCATTTGTTTCCTAGCTTCCCCGGAGCTATTACATTTCGTAATACTAGATGACCTGGTTTTAACTCAGTTAATTTGACCTTCGGGTCATACCATGCCTTTGTGTGCTCTTGGTACTTCGTCAGGTTGGCGACAGCTCGAAGCCTTGTTTCTTCTGACAAGTCTATTGAAGCACTCCGATCATCGTCGTCTTCGTTTTGAATTACGCGAAGTGACTCCCCTTTGAGCTCTGTAGGGGTCATAGCTTCGTCTCCGAAGAGCAACCTGAATGGCGTGAAGCCGGTTGATCTAGTTTGCGTGGTTCGGATAGACCATAAAATTTTGGGTAGCTCTTCGACCCATAGGCCCTTGGCCAATCCGACGATTCGGCGATTTAACCCGGAGAGGATATTCCCGTTGGCTCGTTCGACGGCTCCGTTGGATTGCGGATGTCGCACTGCTGCGAAGCATAGCTTAATGCCCAGTTCTTCACAGAATGTTTGGAAGGTATCAGCTTCGAACTGGGTTCCATTATCCACCGTTAATTCTCTGGGGACTCCGAACCTGCATATAATATTCTGCCAGAAAAACCTTTGCACATTCTTTGATGTGATGGCTGTTAGCGGTTCTGCTTCCACCCATTTTGAAAAGTATTCTATTGCTACGACTGCAAATTTCAATCCGCCTTTTGCTAGTGGGAAAGGGCCTATGAGGTCCATGCCCCATCTAGCCATCGGCCATACCGGGGCAATAACTTGAAGTTGAGCTGGTGGGCGATGGCTCCTTCGGCTCATCCATTGGCAGCCTTGGCATGTCCGAACTAGGTCTTCGGCGTCTCTGACGATCGTCGGCCAATAAAAACCTTGCCGGAGCGTCTTGCCTGCTAGTGCTCTAGGAGCTAGATGACCTCCGCAGAGCCCCTCGTGGATGCCTCGAAGTATGTCTTGTCCTTCAGGTTGAGAGATGCATCGAAGTAGTGGTGAGCATACTCCGGCTTTATATAGTACTTCCCCAATAAGTTTGTAATTTCGAAAGGCCTAGCAAGATTCCTTCATACTCGGCGACGTTATTAGTGGTTCGAAAGTTAAGCCTTGCAGAATACATTGCCTTTTGTCCTGATGGTGACAAGATTACTGCCCCTGCTCCGGCACCTGATGCTTGATAGGCTCCGTCGGAGAATATTGTCCAGAAACCGTCGGAGGGTTCTTCCGGAGTCCATACTGCAGATGGAGTCCATTCTGCTACGAAATCTGCTATAATTTGAGATTTAACAGCCGTCCTTGCTGTGAAGGAGATTTCGAAGGGTGCTAACTCGACTGCCCACTTTCCAACCCTGCCTGTGGAATCTTTGTTTCGGAGCATATCTCCAAGAGGATACGATGTCGGGACAATAAGGTTATGCGCCAAGAAATAATGCCTTAGCTTTCGCGAGGCCATTACCAAAGCATAAGCAAACTTTTCAAGCTCGGAGTATCTGATCTTGGCTCCTGATAACGCCTCCGAGACAAAATAAACTGGGTTTTGTACCAGCTTGTCTTTGAGCTCGACTTCTCGGACCAGTACTGCGCTTACTGCTGACCCTGTTGCTGCAAGGTATAAAAGCAATGTTTCCCCTGGAAGAGGAACAGTTAAGGTTGATAACGTTCCAAGGTAGGCTTTTATCTCTTCGAAGCTCTTTTGGCACTCCGGCGTCCAGCTGAAGCTTTTGGAGCCTTTGAGTGCTTTGAAAATTGGGAGGCTTCGCTCTGCCGATCTGGACAGGAACCTGCTGAGTGCTGCTAGCCTTCCTGCTAGCTTCTGTACTTGCTTCAAATTCTCAGGTGGAGCCATTCTTTGCAGTGCACTTATTTGTGTTGGACTGGCTTCGATCCCCCTGCTCGAAACTAAGTACCCTAGCAGCTTCCCTGCTTGTGCCCCGAATATACATTTTTCGGGATTGAGGCGCACTCCACATGCTCGGAGGCTCTCAAAAGTTTCATCTAAATCTATGCTATGCTGATGCTTTTGAGCACTTTTTATTACAATATCGTCCATGTAGGCCTCGACATTGCGGCCTATCTGATGGCCTAAAGCTTTAGCTATTAAGCGAGAAAATGTGGCTCCGGCATTCCGTAAGCCAAAAGGCATTCTTACATAGCAGAATACTCCTGAAGGAGTTATGAAACTTGTCTTGGCTTCATCTTCTTGCTTCAGCCATACTTGATGGTACCCGGAGTATGCATCGAGGAAGCTTAATAGTTCGGAGCCGGCTGTGGAATCTATTAATTGATCTATTCGGGGCATTGGGTAGGGGTCTCGCGGGCATGCTTTATTTAGTGATGTGAAGTCAATACACATGCGCCATTTGCTGGAATCCTTCTTTCTTACAAAAACAGGGTTGGCCAACCATTCGGTATGGGCCACTTCCCTGATAATGCCAGCTTTTAACAATTTTTCTACTTCGGCCTTGGCTAAATTTGCTCTTTCTGTTGATAGCTTTCGGAGCCCCTGGCGCACTGGCTTGGCCTTCGGGTTGACGAGCAGACTGTGCTCGATGATGCTTCGGTCGACCCCCGTGATATCTTCGTCGGTCCAAGCAAACATGTCTAGATTCTTCTTGACGACTTCTTCTAATGAGGCGGTTATCTCCGGAGATAGCCCCTTGCCGAATTTTATTGGGTATTCTTTGCCGTCTTCTGAGATTATTCTTGTCTCGACATCACCCTCCGGGCTTGGTTTGAGCGAGGATCCCTTCGGGGGGCTCAAGGCTTCTGGTACTTCTTTGGCGCTCTCCGCCACATTATGCACTTGTCGAGGGTCCAATGGCTGCCCGTGGCCATATTCTGTCCTTCTGGCTACAGCTTGGTCTCCTGAAATAGTGAGCACTCCACCTTGAGTGGGCATTTT
Source organism: Zizania palustris (assembly GCA_019279435.1). Taxonomy (NCBI): domain Eukaryota; kingdom Viridiplantae; phylum Streptophyta; class Magnoliopsida; order Poales; family Poaceae; genus Zizania; species Zizania palustris. The sequence goes on along the minus strand of JAAALK010000290.1, from coordinate 42,467,944 downwards.
GAGACAAAGGTAGTTGTGATGCGCTATAGCCCCGAATTGGTTTAACATCCCTCGCCCGAAGATAGCATTGTAGGCGTAGGGGGCATCCACTACGTCGAAAATCACCTCCTCTACTCGGGCCAGCGGCCCCTCTCCGAAGGCAACCTCGAGGCCTATTTGGCCGAGGGCATCGAGAGGTGGTCCTGAGAAGCCTTGAAGTGGCCGGGCTGCAGGGAGTAGATGCTTCCGGGGTATACACATCTGGTCGAAAGCTTGGACGAAGAGTATATCTGCGGAGCTTCCACCATCTACCAGGATCCTCCGAACATCAGCCCCTGCTATGTCGGCAGAGATGACTAATGGGTCAGCATGGGGAAACTTCACCCCTACTGCATCGCTGGCTGTGAATGAGATGGGTACACGGGACCATTCTGGCATCCCTTCAGCGGAACTTGAAGTCCCAATGTGCCCAACTTCACGGACGTACTCACGGCGCTGTCTCTTGGACATGCTGCCGAGGGTCCCTCCTCCGGAGATGGGTAGGACCACTCTCTTGCCGCGGTCTTGCGGATCTTCGTGCCTTGGTGGTGGCATAATACTGGCCACCGGTAGCCGTATAGGGGCTTCGAGGGCACCGGCTCGGGCCACAGTTTGAACAGGTTCCGATCGTGCCGCAGGTGGAGCCCGGTCCGAAGTACCCCTCCTGGTATTTCGGTCAATGTATTCACCCCGAAGGGTTAATATCGTCTTGCAGTCCTTCGTGTCATGGCTTCTATTATCGCCATGCACGCAGCAAAAATGACTCTGGCGCCTTCCAGGCACCCTTTCTTGAGGTACTGACGGCCCAGCCTTAAAATTTTTTACCTGCTGGAAACTGGCCGGTGCCTTCGAAGCTGAAGGTGCAATGTTTAGTACTTCCGAACGGAAATGCTTTTTTCCTCGCCTATACTCGCTAGGGCGGCTGTCTTGTGGAGGTTGTGGTGGAGCCGTGGCCTCTGGCTCCCTCTTGACTTCCCGGAGGGTGGGCAGTGCTGCCTCAGCTCGCCGAAGGCATCCTTCCTCCGCCTTGGCATATTGCTCGAAGTATGCCATGAGCTGGGCTACGGATGTTACCGGCTTCCGATGGAGTTTGCTGAGGAGGTCGGGGTTTAGCACCCCTTCTCGGGCAGCATCAACTACCGAAGAGGTAGTAAGGCCCTTGATCTGTGACTTGGTGTGGGCGAAGCGTGTGAAGTATTCTCGGAGGGTTTCTCCCTCCCGCTGCTTTACCTGGAACAAACTTCCCGTGGACATTGGAGCCACGAAAGTGCCTTGGAAGTTGCTCACGAACTTCTTTTTGAGTAGCTCCCATGACTTGATCGATCCTGGTTTTAGGGACCAGAACCACCGGAGCGCCACACCTTCGAGGGCAAGTGGGAAGCATTTTGCCATGGTGCTTCGTACCCCTCCGCTTGCTTCTATAGCTAGGGCGTACGAGCGGGCGAACTCTCCTGGGTCCGACCCCCCGGAGTACTTGTGCAGCTTCGAGGCCTTGAACTTGGGGTCGAAAGGCACTCTCTGCAGATCAGGGTGCAATGGAGACTCATTGTCGAAGGACGCATTCTCGGCCTCTTCTTGGACTTGTATAACTTCTGGGGGGTTGCGGCCTCCATCGTCTGTAGGCCCCCTTGGAGTTTCAGTGGAAGCTTGAGTGCGGAGTCTGTCGGCGGCTTCCTGCCTCCATCTGGACACCTCCTCCTGAAGCCTGGCTAGCTGCGTAGCCTCGGTTTCGGGAGGGCCTTCGTCCTCGTCGGAGGGTACTTCAGGGTCTTGGCTTGCTGCGTAGTCGGTCTGAAGCATCGTAGGGGGGGGTAGAGGGCCCCGGGGCGCTCGACGCCCATCGGTTCCGGCAGGAACCATCGGATTAGCTGAGGGTCCGGCTCCGTTGGTCCGAGGGGACCTTCGAAGGGGACCTGTAGCTTGACCACGCTTCGGAGGCATGGTTTAGTCGATGAGGTGTCTTGGAAATGGAAGGCTTCGAACGACTCGAGGGGGTCGAGGGAAGGCCTTCGGGCTGCACTAAGAAGCCCTTAACTGAAGGGTGCGCGGAATCTCAGGATTCCGAGGCTCCCTCCGTAAGTTTTCTTCAGAGTGCAGTCAGCAGTAGAGAACAAGCCAACTGTTGGCGTAAAAGTTACACCAACAGGTTCTTAGTAGTTAAGAACAAACAAACAAGAGGTTTGTGCTTTTAGGACAAACTTGAGCCTCCGTAAAGGATAACAACTCAAGAGGTCCGAATATATGTGTTTGAACCACTGGTTCTGGATCCTTCTTACAAGGTACAATGGGGGGTATTTATAGGGAGAAAGGTCTAAGGAATAGACCTATTTACCCTTATATTATAAATGACCTTCAGTATTATAAACAAGGTTATACACGGTAAAGTGCTGCAGGGTAGATGGATAAGCAAGGCATCCAATCAGTCACGTCTTCCTGCTTCGAAGCCTCCTCTCTTCCTTCGGAGGATCCTCCGAGACTTCGCATCGTGACACCCTTCGACCGTGCTGATGTATCATCGAGCATTAGTCAGTCATCTTCGGGACTTTCTTAGAGCCTTCAGAGGGTTAACCTTTAAGTCCTGAAAATGAAGTAATTTCCCCCAACAGTGACCACTTACAAATTTGGGGCTCTTAGTGCCTAATGGCAAAATCGTCTTCCAAACCAAGTCACCAACTTGAAACGATTTTGGTTTAACTTTCTTCTTGTAGGCTCTAGCTACTCTCCTCTTGTCTATCTCTATAGCTTATAAAGCCTTTAGCCTTTTATCGGTCACTTCTTCTAAATTGTACTTCAAAAGAGTCTCATATTCATCGACCGATAAGCCATCTTGCTTTAGAACTCTTAAAGAGCCAAGATCCACTTCTACAGGTAGAACGACTTCTTGCCCATATACTAGCTCATACAGACTAACTTTGGTAGCATCGTGCTTCGCAATTCTACAAGCCCATAGTGCCTCGGAAAGCATTTCATGCCACCTCTTAGGGAACTCTTTGATTTTCCTCTTAATGAGCTTAATCATGGCTTTATTACTAGACTCGGCCTGACAATTGTCCTGAGCATAATATGGTGAAGAGTTTATCAACTTGATACCATAAAATTCAGCAAAGTCTCTCACTTCTTTAGAAACAAATGAGCTACCTTGATCTGTAGTGAGAGTTTGGGGAATACCGAATCTATGTATAATGTGCTTTAAGATAAAATCAATTACTTCATTATGAGTCATATTCTTCAGAGGTATGGCTTCGGTCCATTTGGTGAAGTAGTCTGTTGCCATTAAAACGAACCATGCCCTTTTGAAGAAGGAGGATAAATCTAGCCAATGAAGTCTAAACCCCAACCTCAGAACGGCCATGGCTTGATAATAGGGTTAAGCAATGAAGCAGGAGCTAGCTGAATATTACCGAACTTCTGACACACTTCACACCCTCTATAATATCTAAAACAATCCTCAGTCATAGTCAGCCAGTAGAAACCTGCTCTTTTGAGCATCCAACTCATTTTCTAGGCCGACTGATGAGTGCCACAAAGACCTTCATGGACTTCTCCCGTAGCTACTTGGGATTGTTCATCGTCCAAACACTTTAAAAGTACTCCATCAATAGTTCAGCGATACAGTACATCATCTAGCAACCCAAATTTAAATGCTTGTCACCGAACTTTTCGATCAACCCTTTGACTGGGATCTCTCAAATACCAGACGATTGGGATTCTCCAATCGCCCTTATGGACATCTGAAGGGTTTGCTGACTCTTTTCCTAGAGTAATGTCCAAACTATTAACTTCGGAGTGCCCCCCGGGCCTTTCCCACTTCTGCCGAAATCTGACTGGATCGGTCGTGCGAAGCCGATCAGGCCGAAACCTTCCACCGGAGGGTTTTGGTTCCTGAGGACCTCCGTTGTTCGGTGGGCTTCAGTGTAGGGGCTCCGGTGTGCAAGGCCCTTTGTTGGATGGAATGTTCTGGCACGAGGACTCTAACACGTGATACCCTCCGGTGGCTGGAGAGGTCCGACCCGTAGGGTTCGATAGACCTCGCGCCTGCCTAAAGCTTATGGCTTCGGCAGTGAGACCAAGCATTGGCTTTTCCTGTACAGAAAATTTTCCTCTCCTAACCTGATAGCCAGATGCTTGCTGAACCAAATCATTTGCAATTGAATTGGCTTCTCTTGACACGTTAGAGATTTTGACGTCATCAAAAGTAGCAACTATGTCTAAACACTTATCCAAGTAACTATTTAGCAAGCCATTAAAACATTGAGCACTTTTTAGCTACTTGTTGTACTACCAACATAGAATCACCATGCGCATGAACATGTTTAACACCCATGGATTCTAGTAATTCACGTCTTAGCAATAAAGCTTCATATTCAGCTTGGTTATTAGTAGAAGGAAATTCTAAATGGGCCGAGGTTTCAAAGTGCATGCCACTAGGCGATATGAGAACCACCCCAATACCTTGGCCATTCTTGCAAGATGAACCATCAAAATAAATTTTCCATGGTACTACTTCAATTAGAGCAATATCGTCACCCCAATTGACGTCCACGTAGTGATCAACTATAAAATTAGCAACAATTTGGCCTTTCATAGCTCTTAGAGGTTCATAGGCCAAATCATACTCAATCAAAGCGTAAGCCCACTTTCCGATTCTTCCACTTAGAATCGGCTTTGCAACATGTATTTTATGACATCGGTTTGGCAAGCGACAATACATGTAGTAGGAAGAAGATAGTGATGTAATTTGGTGCATGCGTAATAAAGTGATAAACATAAACGCTCCACAAATATGTACCTGGTTTCAGCGTCCAGTAGGCGGCAGCTCAAGAATGTGATGATGTACTCTTTTCTCTCCACCTCTTGGGTTAGCACGACCCCAATCACGCTGTCTTCTGCGGTGACGTACATCCGAAACAGAATTCTGGCTTTTGGTGCTCTCACCACGGGCGGTGATGACAAACACTCTTTAATCTTTTCAAATGCGTTTTGCTGACTTGGCCCCCAAGTGAACTTGGCTTCATTCTTTAGCCAGAGTATAGGGACAAAGGCATCGATCTTCCTAGACAAGTTAGATATAAAGCGACACAAATAATTCATCTTGCCTAGCAACTTTTGCACATCTCTCTTACATGTCAGCGCTGCAAAGTTTCTAATCTTCTCAAGCCTCTTAGGATCAATTTCTATATCTCTTTCATGAGTCATGAATCCTAAGAACTTGCTTGCCGACACGCCAAAAGCACATTTGAGAGGGTTCATTTTCAAACCATACTGTCGCATCCTATCAAAAGCAACTCTCAAATCGGCTAAGTGGTTCCCCCATAGCGTTAGATTTGACTACAACATCATCTATGTATACTTCTAACATAACTCCTAGCAAGTCATGAAAGATCAAGTTCATAGCACGTTGATATGTAGCACCAGCATTCTTTAAACCAAAAGTCATAACAACCCACTCGAACATGCCAACAGAACTAGGGAATCAAAAGGTTGTCTTGTAGACGTCCTCTTCGGCTATAAAAATTTGATTATAACCAGTATTGCCATCAAGAAAACTTAGTACCTTGTGTCCTGAAGCATCGTTGATTAGCATGTCGGCTATTGGCATGGGATACTCATCCTTTGGAGTGGCCTTGTTCAGATCCCTAAAATCAATACAAACTCGTATCTTGCCGCTCCTCTTCTTTTCTACAGGTACAATGTTAGCGACCCATTCACCATACCTGCATGGCCTAATAAACTCAGCCTTGAGTAATCACTCTATCTCTTCTTTAACTCAGTCATGGACGGCCGAATTAAAGCGACGCAGAGGCTGTTTATAAGGTCTAAATCCGAGTTTAATAGGTAGCCAATGCTCCACGAGCTCGCGGCTTAATCCGGGCATCTCGCTATACTCCCATGCGAAACAATCGATGTATGACTGAAGCAACTTTATTACTTCGGCCTTCTCATCGGCCTACAAATGTTGGTTTACAAAAGTCAGCCTTGGGATGCTACCATCGCCTATGTAAATTTCTTCTAGAGGATCGGCCAACGCAAAACCTTGTCCTAATTTCTCTACTTCGCTAAAGTCTTCGATGGACCCGGCAATACCGTCTTTAGCAGACCAATATTGCTCTACTCGAGACTTTAGCCAATCTAGATTACTTTTGCTAGACATGACTACTAATTTAGAAACAGTCGTGCTACACCAGCCGACTTTACAGACACTGGTACGAAACGTCCTCCGGACACGCTAACGAAGTCGTAATCCAGAAGATCTATACCTGATAGACATTCTACTTTGTTTTGGATGGCGTCAATGGACACATCGGCCAATGCTACCTGGGCCGAAGTGTCTGTTGGTATGACCTCTACCTCATCGTCGTCCCACTGAATCAGGCATTGGTGCAAAGTGGAAGGAATACATCAGTTTGCATGAATCCAATCACGCCCAAGCAGCACACAATAGTTACCTTGCACGTCAACGACGAAGAATGCTGTCAGCAACGTCTTGTTGCCTACTGTAAACTCCATGAGAGCACGCTTTTGGCCTCGGAACTCTCGTCGTTGAAGCCATTGAGCATTGGGTTAGTTTTCTTTAAGTCCTCCTCGTCCCTGCCAAGTTTCTTCAATAGCGAGTAAGGCATTAGGTTAACAGTGGCGCCACCATCAACAAGCATCCTAGAGATCGACATGTCATCAATGTGACCTCTGATGTAGAGAGACTTTAGATAGAGAGCCATATCCTCGGGTTTCTCAAAAATGGCGTTGCGCAGGACGAGGTTCAAATGAGCAACCTCGGCCTCATCCTGTGGTAGGACGAACTCAGCGGGCAGCATGATGATGTTGATATCCATCGCCTTAGGTGCCAGCCTTTCAGAGATGGGTGAGTAGTCGTCATCGTTGGTTATCTTAACCGGCTTGATCCTCCATACCTGTCTCGTCGTTGGCCAAGGATGGATTTCCTCAAAGATGGTGTCTCGCTCATCCTCATCTTTCTTCTAGCGCATCTCCTGTGCCCGTAGGCATTGCAGACACCTTTTCTGTGATTTGGACATTCCTAGAGGTGCCCAAGATGGTTGTGGCTTGGTACTAGGTGCCACTGCCCTATTTCTATGATTTTTGTCCGGAGGGGTACTACCCAGGTCGGCCTCGTGTATTTCCCAATCACAGGGCCCTTCGCTGTGGACCCTGCCAATCGGACCGGCCTCGCTTGGCCGATCGGACCAGGCTCCAGCGCTAGCTTCGGCTGGAGTAGGGGACTTACCTATGTCGGGCTTTGGCGAGGGGGCCTCCGAGATTGGGACTTCTTGAGACCCTACTCTGACTGTAATAGCTTTGGATCCCCTGTCCTTCACCTCTTCACACTCATCTTCCTTGGCTCCATCATGTGTGAGTCAATTCGGAGGTACTACAGACAGCCAGTGAATGATGTCCTCCTTCGCCACGTCTGTTTGTCCCTGCCAATTATAATACTCCGAAGGAAAACAAGTGACAGTGTTAGGTTGCAGAGGATACTCTGATTGTGATACATACGGAGCCCACGGGGTCCCCGCCCAATTGTATGGCGGAGGCATCAGTGGCTCCAGTGGCTTCGCCCACTGTGAGCTGAACCCATTACTCGGAGGGGGGTTCAGCCAAGTTGACGGGACCTCAGACCATATTAGCAAAGGGTCCTGCCAGGCTGGAGGTACGTTTGGCCATTGTGAGCCGAAGCCTCCCACCGAAGGGTTCGTCTAGAGCGGAGCCGGGTTCGGCCATTGGGGTCCGAACTCGTTTTGCATAGGGTTTGACCACTGGGGTCCGAAGCCACTATGCAGAGGGTTCGGCCACTGGCGTCCAAAGCCACTGTAGGGAGTGTTCGGCCACTGTGTCCGAAGTCATCATGCAGAGGGTTCGGCCACTGTAGTCCGAAGCCACCCTCTGACTGTTTTGGCCCCTTTGGTTGACTTAGCCTTTTTGCGCGGGGGCCTATCTCCTTAGCTTTTCTTTGGTGCTTGTTTAACAGCATCTGATATGTCACCTTCAGCTTCTTGCAAGCCCTAGCCGAAGGAGATGTGTTGACATTCCATTTCCACACTCCTACTTCAGGGTTCTTAGGTACGAGTATGCGTGTGTGCGATTCTCCAATAATGACCGCTTTCCCTTTAGTAGACTCAGCCTGCTCCGGCCGAATTAGGACTTTCTTTTCATTGAGGTTGACGGTGTTCATGGGAAAGGGGTCTTTGTCCAGCTTCATCTTTGGACTGGGGTCTATTTTCAATCATCCTTCCTCTATGGCCGATTGGACCTATCGATGAAAAACATTGTAGTCGTTAGTATAATGCGAATGTGAATCATGCCACTTATAGTATGGGTGTTTCTTTAGCTCATCGGCAGATGGAATGACTTGTCATTTAGGAAACCTAAGAAGCTGGTTCTTTAAGAGGAAATCAAATATTTTATCACACTTAGTTATATCAAACGAGTACTTGACTTCGCTAGGCCGACTCTTGGTGAGAGATGGCCATAACTTGGAGCAAGTAATAGGTTTTCTCTTAGCGCTCCAAACCCATTCGGTCGTGTACATGTCAGCTGAATCTTCTTCCTCCTTTGATTCTTCCTCATCGGATTACTCCATCACGTGGACTTCAGCCCTAGGCTTGTTAAACTTCTTAATGAACTTTTTTATCATTGGCTCGGCCTTCCTGGATCATAGCCTGTTGTAGGACTTGGCTAACTTCTAAGAAGTGTTGGTTGTCTAGTCTCTCTTTAATTTCAGAGCGCAACCCACAGAAAGCTAGATCCGCCAAATCCCTTTCCGAAATATTAAGACTAAAACATCGATTTCTGGTATCTCAAAAGCGCTTGATATACTTAGAGATGTTCTCGCTAGATTTCTGACTAACCGATGTCAAGTGTGAAATCCTAAGTTATGTTTCACTAGTGTAAAAGTAGTCATGGAATTTCTGTTCTAATTCGGCCCACGTTTGGATAGAGTTCGGTGGGAGCGCCAAAAACCAAGTGAAAGTAGTGTCGGATAGTGAGAGAGAAAATAGTCTAAGTTTTAAAGCGTCCGACCCACTAGCTTCTCCACATTGCGCTAAAAACTGACTGACATGCTCTAGTGTGGTTTTGTTACCCTCACCATTAAACTTAGTGAATTCAGGGACTCTATAGCCGTGAGGGTAAGGTATCATGTCGAAATGGTCGGGGTACGGCTTCCGGTAAACCCTAGCTCGACCCCTAGGTACGAAGCCGGTGCACTCCCTAAATAGTCTGCGGATCCGCTCCTCAAAGTCATCCTGGCCTACTGCCTACGTGCATCTCTCATGTGGGGACGCGACACATGGTGGTATGTCAGCGTGTCGGCCGCGAGGTTCTTACTCATGCGCTAGCTCGGGATGTATGATGTGTTCAGGCCTATGCGCTTGTGCATGTGGTGCGGGCAGCGTGGGAAAAACTGGCGTCGGTGTAGGTGGAGGCGGCGCATGGTAGGCGGTGCTAGTATGGCCGCAAGCATGGTGACTAGTCTCGGCCATGGATACCGAGGCCGGAGACGCAATGGATTTGCCAGTACTACCGTCAGTTCTGCTGTAAATGTGATTTATCGGAGGTATACTAGCAATCGGAGCTGGAGGTACGACTTCGGTAAAGCCGAACCTTCTAAGTGTCGCCTCTACCTAGGAGCTATTTGCTGAATATAAACGGTTGGCTAGAGAAGCGCTAACAGCTTGATCTACTGATGCGGCTATCTTCTACTCAATCTCTAAAGAACAAGGCGATAGTGGTGTTACCTGGGTCCGAGCGAGGTTGGGGATGTTGATATCATGCTTGATGAAACCCACACGTGTCTTGATCTATGCTCGGTCTTTTGCGGGAATATCTTCAAGGGTAGGCGTCATAATGTTGCGGTTGTTGATATTTGCGCCCCCCAATGGGATCCATCAGCGATGTAGACGTAGTAGTCATTGTAGATGTACCGGGGGCCGATGTAGATGTACCCGTCATGTTGGCATAGCCTTCCCTAGCGGGGTCACCAAAAAGTGTGTTGACACAAAAACGTGCCCCCACACTTGGGTCAGTTTGATGATCCAAAAGTGTGCGGATACATAGAGACAAGCCTAAGTGTAACACAACACTAACATTGTGTTCCGACTACCCTTAACAGTGGCAAGGGGGTGGAGTCGCCAGGTAATCAGATCACACAGAAATAATCCAATTAGCCAAAAAGAAATATATTAGATAAAATAAATCCGCAAGATGAACGGAGCCTGACTGATTCGAAGGGTACTATGCGAAGGGTATCGCTGAAGGATACCTTCGGCATTCAGACTGATCTGGCCAAAGGTAGGCTCCAAACAGATCTCGACGCGACAATCACCTCCTAACAACGGGGTTCAGCGCGAAGTCTCTGACGAAAATATTCCAACGCGATGCACTGGCGTGACTTCGTCTAGCGTGGGGTACGAACGTGGCGAAGCCTGTCGTGATGAAGCCTGCTATGGAGCGTGCTGGCGCATGGGACTTTATCAAACTGACAACGGTGTGACGGTCCGGCATGGGTAGTCGAAGTTGTGTCCCCGCCAGAATCAGACTCAAACTCTATCTCTAGAATTCAGCCCGAAGTGGGCCTTCGGCAAGGCCCGACGAAGCCTGCTCCTCGGGCCGAAGCTTTGGCGAGGCAGGCCTCCAAAGGCCATCGGGCCGAAGCTAGCAGGCCTGATGGAAAGCTTCCTAAGCCCATAGCTTCAATGGGCCTTCGGCCTTGTAGGACTTTGGCCCGATCTAGGACATGTGTATCTTTGGCCCAAATTACAAAATTGATATTTTGACAAGCTTAACCATTTAATGCCATTTTTCGCTATCAACAGCCAGAAGTTCTAGTTCCGAACTAGAAGTTTTGGACTCGATTTAATTAAATATATATAGGGCACATCGAAAGTTACGGTTCTGAACCAGAAGTTACGGCTTACCCATACTAGAAGTTCCAAGCCTATTGAGCCGGAAGTTCTGGGACCAGATATCGGTCATGCATAGATTCTTCGCCTAACTTATTTTCGTGGAGAATGTTGTGACTGGTATTGCCTTCCAAAATATATGAGATGCATGAATGTAATTAACATGGTCTACATGTCATTAATATTACTGCCCAATGTTGTTCAATGATTGTATGACCTACGCATCGACATGTGATGGTTTGACTCATGTGATTGTATGACAGTAGAGTGCCATTTTGTATCTTGACCAGATAGGGTGGATGTCACATAACCACATGCATAGTATTGGTTTGCTTAACAAAACTATCAAAACAGTTTGGGTCTTTGGGGCATGGAGTTGGGCGTCGGGCATTTGATGCCAACCCAACGAACAAGAGTCACATATGATGTGATTTGCAAAGTGTTGTTTACCTATGTCAATTAGCTTCTAGCAGTTATGTTAAATCTCACTAGGAGTTGAATATGGATCATGTGCCACTATTAGTCATTAGATGGAAAGTGGTTGTCTTTATATATAGTGGAACAAATTTTATTTTATAGAAGATAAACATAACATAGTGCTGAACCTTGCATTAATTTTGTAGATCATGGCACCTATTACTGTTAAGAACACTTTAGTTTTCAATTTACAATCCATTCTTGAAATAGAACAACTAAAAGGAACAAACTTTATTGACTAGTATCGAAACTTAAGAATTGTTCTCAAGCAAGGCAAAAGGATTACATTATAGAGGAACCCCACCCTTAAGAACCCAATTAATACTCCCCTCACTGAAAGGCATGCTTATGATAAGCACACTAGTGATTTAGTTGATGTCAGTTGTCTCATGCTTGTCTATATGTCCTCTGAGCTTCATAAGTAATATAAGAACATAGATGCCTATGATATGATCGTAGGGCTAAAGGGTATGTTTGAGAACCAAGCAAGGGCTGAGAGATATAATGTCTCAAAAGCCTTGTTTAATTGCAAGTTGGCAGAGGGTAATCTAGTGAGCCCTCATGTAATCAAGATGGTAGGTTACATTGAGAACCTAGAGAAATTTGTCTCTCCTCTTGATAAAGATTTGGCCATATGTGTTATTCTTCAGTCATTTCCTTTGAGCTTTCAGTCGTTCATCATGAATTTTCATATGATTGGTATGAAGAAAACCATGGTCGAATTGCATGGGATGCTCAAGACAGCCAAGGAAAGTATTAGATAGAATCCTAGTCATGTGATGATGGTTCAACAGGAAGGAAAAAGAGAAAGTAAAAGGGTAAAGCTAACGCTCCAAATGTGATCTCGAACTCAAAGTATAAACTAACTACAAAGTGTAAGTCAGGTCTTGCTAACGCTGCCACTTGTCACCACTACCATAAGTCTGGCCATTGGAGGATGAACTACAAGTTGTATTTGCAAGAATAGAAAAAGAAGAAAGAAAGTGTGACTTTCGCTTCAAGTATTAATGTCATTGAAATTAACCTCGCTACTCGTATAAGTGATTCATGAGTATTTGATACAGACTCAATGATTCATACTTGCAAATCATTGTATGGGCTGACTAGGTCATGGAAGTGTGCAAGAGGTGAGTTGGATGTCTTCATCGATAATGGTGCAAAGGTTGTAGCGTTAGTTGTCAGTGTTTATTCACTATCGCTTCTCTCTGGATTAGTTTTGGAGTTGAATAATTGTTATTTTATTACAACCTTAGGCAGAAACATTATATTTTCTTCATGTTTAGAGGAAGATGGTTTTGGATTCGTCATAAAGAAAAAGTTTTGTTCAATATTCTCGAATGGTATGCTCTATGATGTCTGTCCATTGTTGAATGGCTTATATATATTGAATCTTAAGAATACACGCATTTATAACATTAATACAAAGAAACAATGACTCAATGATTTGAATCCTACATATGTCTAGCATTGTCATTTGGGTCATATAAATGAGAAGCGCACGCAGAAGATCCACAGAGATTGGCTTTTGAAGTCATTTGATTTTGAATCATTTGACACATGTGAGTCTTGTCTACTTGTAAAAATGACAAAAACGCCTTTCACTGGTCAAAGTGAGAAGGCAAATGAATTATTGGCCACTTTACATACCGATGTATGTGGACCGATGAGTCATACATCTAGAGGTGGATTTTAGTACTTTATCACTTATACTAATGACTTTACTATATATGGTTATATCTACTAAATGAGGCACAAGTGGAAATCCTTTGAAAAGTTCAAGGAGTTCAAGAATGAGGTACAAAATTATACATGCAAGACAATCAAATTTCTATGATCTAATCGTAGAGGTGAATATTTGAGCCATGAGTGTAATGACCATCTGAAACAGTGTGGAATTGTTTCATAGCTGACGCCACCTTGCACACCTCAGTGAAATGGGGTGTCCGAGCGGAGAAACCATACTTTGTTGGACATGGTTCGGTTGATGATGAGTCAAACTGATCTTTCATTAGCCTTTTATGGACTCACTTTAGAAAATATAGCTTTCACATTAAATAGAGTTCCATCTAAGTTTGTCTTTTCTAAATATTTGGAGTTGTGAGGCATATGTTAAATGTTTGACATCTAACAAATGCTTCTTTGTGGCATATCCTAGGAAAACGAAAGGTTATTATTTTATAACTGAGAGGAAAGAAAAGTGTTTGTCGCTCGAAATTGTGTTTTTCTTAAGAAAGAGTTTCTCTCAAAAGGGGTTAGTGGGAGCACAACGCATCTCAAATAAGTTCGAGAACCACTAGAAAGTGTTCAAGATCCTACTGAACCACAACAGGATATGAAAGGTGTTGTAGAGCCCATTGTTGAGACACCAGCCCCATGAAGGTATGAGAGGGCATGTCATGAACCCGAGCAATTTACGTTTCTAACCACTAGGCATCGTGATATATTATTGTTGGACAATGATGAGCCTAAGACCTACACGGAAGTTGTGATGGGACTAGACTCTAAGAAATGGCTTGGAGCCATCAGATCTGAGTTGGAATCTATGTGAGAAAACTAAGTGTGGAACTTGTTCGATCGACCTGATATTGTAAAAACTATTGAGTGTAAATGTATTTTTAAGAAAAAGATAGACATTGATGGAAATATTCACATATATAAGTCATGATTGGTGGCAAAAGGTTTCAGACAAATTCAAAGTGTTGATTATGATGAAACATTTTTGTCCATTATTATGCTTAAGTCTATCCAAATCATCCTAGCAATTGCCGCATTTTATGATTATGATATATGAAAAATGGATGTCAAGATGGCTTTCCTTAATGGAAGCCTAAGTTAGGATGTGTACATGACACATCCTGAATATCTTGATGATCCTAAAAATGCTAGAAAAGTTTACAAGTTGCAGAGGTCCATTTATGGGCTAAAGCAAGCTTCTCGGAGTTGGAATCTTCATTTTGATGAGGTAGTCATAGGTTTGGCTTCATCAAGAATGAAGAAGAGCTTTACATTTACAAAAAGGCTAGTGAGAGCTCACTTGTATTTTTAGTCTTATATGTGGATGGCATATTATTGATCGGAAATGACATTCCTATGTTGGATGCTGCAAGACTTCATTGAGAAAGTGTTTCTCTATGAAATATCTTGGAGAGGAAGCATACATTTTGGGCATAAAGATCTATAGATATAGATCAAGACTACTAATTAGATTAAGCCAGAGTATGTACATTTACAAGGTTTTGAAATGGTTCAAAATGTAGAATTCTAAGAAAGGCTTTCTACCAATGTCACATGGTATTTCTCTCAGTAAGACTGTGTCCTTTGACACATGGTGAACTAGAGAAGATGAGTGTGATCCCGTATACCTTCACAATCGGGTGCATCATGTATGCTATGTTGTGTATGTGTTGATATGTTTCTTATGTTCTGAGTGTTACGAGCAGATACTAGTTGACCCCAGGTGAAGGTCACTAGGCCGTAGTAAAGAGTATCTTCAAGTACTTGAGAAGAATTGAGCATAAGTTCCTAATCTATGGAAGTGAATAGGAGCTCATTGTAAGTGGTTACACCAACGTTAGCTTCCAAACCGATAAGGATGATTTACGATCGTAGTCTAGATTTATGTTCTGCCTCAATGGAGACACAATGAGTTGGAAGAGTTCCAAGCAAGAAACGGTTTCATATTCTATGACAGAAGCCGAGTATATTGCAACTTCAAAAGCTGTGAAGGAGGCCTTTTGGATTAGAAAGTTTATTTCTGAATTCGGTGTTGTCCCAAGTGCATCCAATCCAGTGGACCTCTATTGTGATAATAGTGGTGCCATTTCGCAAGCCAAGAGCCTAGGTCACACTAGAAGTCCAAACATATATGTTGATGATATCACCTGATACGTGAGATCATAGAGAGAGGTGATGTGAAGATTTGCAAGGTGCACACAAATTTGAACATAGCAAATCCGTTAACAAAACCTCTATCACAGCCCAAGCATGAGGCGCACTTGAGCTCCATGGGTATTAGATACTTGCATGAGTGAGTTAAGTGTATGTGAAGGATGGTGTCATGTATATGCTTATGTAAGTTGGATATTTGTTATCTTGTTCCTTGAATAAATGTAATTTACATTGATTGATAAGTTGATAACATATTTGTGCAACTCTTTGTCATATAATAATATTGCTCAAAATGATCCCTAACCTCATATCGTAATGAGGGATATAACATATGACTGATTGATGATCATGTTTCATATATCATAGACATGGAGATGTCAAATCAGTGTTGTGAACACATGTTGGTAAACATGGTATTGGATAGACCTACTTGAGATACTGCTAGGATTGTTATTGTTATGTGTCATCTGTTGTCATCTCAAATGGTGTACCTACAGAGTCCTTAGACCTAAGATCATCATTTGATTCTAGAATGCGTAGTGGCACACTTTGAAGCTGCTAACGCTATTTTGTAACTGGGTAGTTATATATAAAGGTCGTTTCAGGTGTGTTATGAATCATGTCATGGGATGCCAATGGTAAAGATGAAATTTACCCCTCCTAATAACGGGAGAGACGTCTCTAAGCCCCTCGAGATAGTTGGATTAGAAAAGTGCATGGTCATGCCACTATAACTAAATAGTTAGTCATGATTGAATCTACTACTCGATCGAGTGAAATATCGAGCTAACCAACTAGGGTGGCACAAATATCACCTTGAGCTTGATTGATGTAGTGTGGTAAAAGGACTAGTGAATGAGTATATCAAGGTATAGTGGAAAAATATGATTTTATATGTTTTTAGGGGTCAATATGTGCTGCTATGTATTGCTATTGATAGGTGATTCAAAAAAGGTTTCTAGGAAGCGATCATTTGTGTATGAACCTATCGGGTCACATGCTTAAAGGGATGGATTAAGAAACTTGTAAGAATTGGCTCTTGGGCAAGTGGGAGACTGAATGAATTGTGCCTAAGAGAATTCTGGGTGAATCGGGAATTCTGGTTGCAAACCAGAAATTCTGGTTACGAAACGAAAGTTCCGGTTACGAATCAGAAGTTCCGGTATTCTGGAGCTACCGAAAGTTTCGATTGGATTGAAAGTTCAAGCTAGACCAATGGATTAATTTTCTGGATGAGCCAGAAGTTCTACATATGAACCGGAAGTTCTGGGTCAAATTAAATCATAAATATTACGTTCAAATCAGAAGTTTCGGTTGTGAACTGAAAGTTCCGGATCGGATATAGTATTTCCAAATCAAAAGTTCCATTCGGATTTAGAATGTCAAAATCGTAAGTTCCAGTTACGAACCAAAAGTTCTAACCAGGAATTTATTTGATATAGAAGGATAAAACTGGAAGTTTTGGTTCTGAACTAAAAGTTTTGGTTCTGAACCAGAAGGTCTGGTTCTGAACTAAAAGTTCCAGTCCAGAAGAAACATATTAGATATGTTGGACTTTAATGCAGATTAGGTCCCATGGCCTAGGTATTATATAAAGGGAGGAGGAGGGAGGTTGTGGAGTGGTTGTTACCATTGCTAAAACCCTAGTCACCACGTATCTCATCTCCCTTTGATCTCAGAGAGTTGAGATCGGTTTTCTACCCGAATCTCACAATTAGTGCTAGTACGCCAACGTGAGATAATCTCATCTCTGTACGTATGGACTCCATGGAGGTTCTTCTCAAATAGCGGCGCTCATCGTGTTCTTCATGTGGAGGTCACCGAACTTCGTTGACTTGATTGTCGGCAAACGGGTGAACCGAGGCGAGGTTGAACAAGGACACACTTCCTTAATAACTTCTTCCACTGTGCTAGCATATCTCATGTTAGAAAGGTAACAATGTATGATTCCCTGCGAGTATGGTTCTTAGGCTAAGGAGTTAAAATTTAAAATTACCGGCTAGCGTAACCTCTCTGTATCTCAACACTCGGCACTAGGTAATCATGTTGTTCCCGTAGCGTCAGTGCCATTTTTTGAGTGTTTGCTGTAAAACCAGTATTTATATGCGTTTTAGAACTGAACATGTTAGGGTTAGAGCAACTCCAACAGTAGCCCTTAAATCAGAGTTCCTACTTTTGATTTGAGGGCTCCCTCTATTTTTGAGAGGTTTGTTTTCTACATTCCACTCTAGTAGTGACTCTCAAAACAGAGCACATATTTTTAATTTCCACTATTTCTGCACACACTATACACATGTATTTGATAAAATCATAGTACATAATAAATTATTTATTATTTAATAATGAATGACTATATTTAAATATTCAAATTTTTAAATACAAATACAAATATTCAAATTTAAATATAGGAACATAATCATCTATTGTATTAAACAATAGGAATAAAATCATCTATCATATTTAAATATTCAAATTTTTAAATTCAAATACAAATATTCAAATTTAAATATAGCAACATAATCATCTATCATATTTGAATATCAAAATTTTAAATTCAAATACAAATATTCAAATTTAAATATAGCAACATAATCATCTATCTTATTAAACAATAGGAACATAATCATCTATCATATTTCAATATTAAAATTTTTAACTGTAAATACAAATATTCAAATTTAAATATAGGAACATAATTATTTATCATATTTAAATATTCAAAATTTTAAATTCAAATATAAATATTCAAATTTAAATATAGCAATATAATCATCTATCATATTAAACAATAGGAACATAATCATCTATCATATTTGAATATTCAAATTTTTAAATCTAAATACAAATATTCAAATTTAAATATATGAACAAAATCATCTATCGTATTAAACAATAGGAACATAATCATCTATCATATTTAAATATTCAAATTTTTAAATACAAATAGAAATATTCAAATTTAAATATAAAAACATAACCATCTAAACAATAGGAACATAATCATCTATCATATTTAAATATTCGAATATTTAAATGCAAATACAAATATTCAAATTTAAACAAGTGGGAAGCACGCACGTCCACGTGGCGCAGATGAGAGCCGGGATAGGGGGCCCCTAGGACAGGCTTTGTGGCCTATTTTGAGAGCCCTCCTATTTTTAAGAACCGAGTAGAAATCTTGTTAGAACTCGATTTTTCTTGTGGGCTCTCAGAAATGAGTTTGACGGTTCAAATAGGGGCCTTATTAGAGTTGCTCCTTTTATATTAGTTAACGTGGTTTAAGAGTTCATCAAAGTCCATAATGTTTTAAGGAATTGTCATTATATGAAAAGTTTAATTAATTTGGATGGTAGATCTTTCTCTTATACCTAATGGTTTTATTTTTTATCATGACTTGACTCACAGTCCGTGTGTCATCCCCACATGAGTTTTGTATAGAATTAATCCATGCCAAACCCTGGCTTTTACATATTCTCCTACAGATACCTTGCTTTCGGTTACCATCTTTTTAATTTAATTTTTACCTTGTCGCGCATGGATCCATCATAAATCTTTCTACTAGTAAATTCACAGGGACATCCACTTGCTAGCTTGGGCAATAAGGGTGACAATTACTAGTTAGGGCATGGACGCCCCCTTTATAGGGCCAAATCTAGTTTTTTTTACCTCCTGATCAATTGGGTTATGTATACTTTTACTGATATAATAATTTGCCGATAGTTTCTTATAAATTATAATAAAATTATCTCTTTATAAATTATAATAAAATTATCTCTTTATAAATTATAATAAAATTGATTCTATGGTAAAATAATCTAAAGATATTACAAAACTATGAGTTTAAGACAAAATAGGTTTATTATAGGATCCGTTGATCTAGCTGGAGTTGTTTAGTTGCAGCGGCAAGGTGGGCCACAAGAGGTGAAGGGCGTGAGATAGGAGACATGATGGTTTGAATTTATTATACCATAAAATATTTTATTCAATTTTAAATAATAATATTACACGAAGAGGATACTCTTTCTCCCTCCGCGTGAACGGACAAGAGGGAGGGTGTTGAGCGAGGCAAATGCGCTACGTTCGGGGATGAGGGTGTGATGAGATGGCAATCGATGCCTTAGGTTTGAATTTTTTTTTTATGCTACTCTGCCTCTCAAAGTCACCCTGTTTTATATATGACCCTGTTTTATATATGGTTTGTGTTTATATACAAGGTGACAAATTTTACAACGCACCAGAAATATTGTGGATCCATATATTTTAATTTAATAGCTAGGATTAAAAACAGTGATCTATTAATAGGTCACCTTTTATTTTTAATTTTTATATAATTATTTTTTATCCGATAGAAATATAGTGCTATTTTTTAGAAAATTTCCCAATTATTAGCGCTCATTTTCTCTCATCACTCATAATTTTAGGATTCTTTTTTTCTCTTGCATACAGCGGTAATTACTGTAAATTTACTGGCGTCTCCTTCCTTTACTCTAAATTCCTAATTTTGCTTAACATTCCAATTTTGCTGTTATTTTCACTTCATGCGGTTATTTATGTTTTATTTAAAAAATTCTGGCAAAATGATTAGTATAAACCGATCAATTTCTTTCAAAATTGAAATATAAATTTGAAAAATGATAAAAAATCTTAGAAATTCTTTTAAATACTAGGTCTTTACGATTATTTATGGTGAAATTTCTTTTCGAAAATATTAAAATTTTAGATGATTAGTATAAACCAATCAACTTCATTTAAAACTGAAATATAAATTTGAAAAAATCTTTAAAATTCTTTTAAATACTAGTGATTTATGGTGAAATTTGTTTTAAAGATATTAAAATTTCAGATGATTAGTATAAACAGATAAGTTTTATTCAAAATTGAAATATAAATTTGAAAAACGAAAAAATCTTTAAAATTATTTTAAAAACTAGGTGATTTATGATGATTTATGGTGAAATTTATTTACAAAAATATTAAAATTTCAGATGATTAGTATAAACTGATATGTTTCATTCAAAATTGAAATATAAATGTGAAAAAATGAAAAAAAAAATTATGTAGAACAGAAACCCGATTTTTCTGGGATTTGCTGCGGTTGTGGCGAACTGCGTCGCTCTTGTTGTCGGTCAACTATTTTTTTAATTTTAATTTATTTTTATTTTTAATTAAAATCAATGTTTCAGATTAATTTGTACTATTATCTTGATAGGTAATAGGAGTACTGTAACGTAGCCTAACTATTATTGATAGTCACTATATTTTTTTAAAAAAATCAGTGGAGCAATTAGGGAGCAAAACGGCGTTGTGCCTTTCGGCACACCGATATCCATGCACTGGTGGAGAGCACAGGTGAAAAACATAAAGAAATTCACGGAAATTTCATATATAAATCACACAAACAAGTGGTATATATAGTTGTCGTAAGTTACTAAAAGTACTTAGCTAATACAATCATTCTTTTTTAGACGGGAAACACTTGCTTTCTTCATAGTAAATTACCAGAAAAATTAATTCCTCCTATCATGATTTTTTTTAAGAATGTTATGTGGCTTGGCTTTATTTGAAAGCTTGTTTTTTTGTGAGAGAAGGTTGTAAAAGATCCGATTTTCATTAAAAAAAATCATGTGTGGGATGTGATACAAAGATTTTTAGGGAGGTCATCTATCTTAATATTACTTTCGTCTGAACATGTTTAACGTTGGAATTCTTATGGGATCCGATCACGAGAAAATGTCCTCAAAAAATTTGATCTCACCATTTTTTATATACTATTCAAGACAAATATACAAATATGATTTTATATAACCGGTCTAAATATAAAATTATATTGATATAAAGACTTAAAAGTTCAACGTATTTTTTTGACCGGAGAAAGCACGTACCGCATCATTCTCATAGCTAGCGAGAGTCGTATGGGAACTACCATTGTCCACAAATTTTTTTAAAGCCTCAACTGACGCTCCATTATTTTTCTTGAGACTTGTTGTTGCATTATTTGTGGTAGCGGTTGCCAATTGGATTTGGATGAGAAGGTGACGCCATTCGATTCAAGTGGTCACTTTGTGCAAAGGCAAGCAGCATGGCAGGGGGCCATGAAGCCTTTGGATGATTGAGGTGATTGTCCACTGCAATGCATTGCATCGAGGTGTGCATAACTCACCGTTATTTCAGTTCTTCAGAGTATTTCCAATAATGCTTTTATCTAATTTTCTAAAATTAAATTTAGATATTTTAGAAAAAACACGCTACAATCACTGCAATGCATTGCATCGAGGTGTGCATAACTCACCCTTATTTTAGTTCGTTAGAGTATTTCCAACAATGCTCTTATCTAACTTTCTAAAATTAAATTTAGATCTTTTAGAAAAAACGCTACAGTCAGCCTTGACGGGGTGAACGGTGCGCTTGTCTCAGCCCCCCAAAGCCGAATGCCCCTTAGGGCTGGTTTGGAAGCCCAAAATCCCAGCCCATTCCCTGGGGATGGGCCGGGATTTTAGGCTAAAATCCCGGCCCATCCCCAGGGAATGGCCTGGGATTTTGGGCTCCCAAACCAGCCCTTACAGGACCAATTTTAAAATTGCACAAGTACTCCTGGTGCAATGGTTGGTAGCAACATCATTTGAATCGATTTTTTTTTAAATTATATTTTTAAAAAAATAAATTTTCAAATTTGTATAAGAGTTTAAAAAAAATTCAAAAATAGATAGCAGTCAGCTGACCAAATGTCGACTACCGTCACATGGCCCCTAGTCGACCCTTGGTCTGCCGACTCATGCCACGTCAGCGCCAGTCGGTCGACCAAGGGCCGACTGACCGCCACGTTGGCGCGGCAACGACTCTTTCGGTCGACTCATGCCACGTCAGCATGAGTCGGCCGTTCAACGATTTTGTTTTAAAAAATAATATATATATATATTTAAATTTTATGAAATAAATTTTACTAGCGCACTATTATAACAACACAAAATACTATTTAACTGTAAAACAGTTTCTAGCGAAGTGGATGAAAGGTGGTTTTGT
This sequence comes from Zizania palustris, assembly GCA_019279435.1. Classification (NCBI taxonomy): domain Eukaryota; kingdom Viridiplantae; phylum Streptophyta; class Magnoliopsida; order Poales; family Poaceae; genus Zizania; species Zizania palustris. Next base: position 42,445,628 of record JAAALK010000290.1, on the reverse strand, counting down.
GAAAAAATATTTTTTAATTTTCTAAAAAAATCAGCAATATTTTTATTTTTTAAAATTTTATGAAATAAATTTTCGTTTTTTTTTCAAAATTTTCTGTTTTTTTTAGAAAATTAAAAGAAACTTTCAATGGTCACATGCATAGGGCTTGAACACTGCCTATTGGTGGAGGACACCACCTTTCATCCACTATCCTAGGAACTATTTTGTGATTAATTAGTACTTTGTGTCGTTATAATAGTGTGCTAGGAAAATTTATTTTATAAAATTAAAAAATATATTATTTTTTTAAAAAAAATCATTGACGGGTTGATTCATGCCACATCAGTATGAGTCGGTCGAAAGAGTTATTGTCGCGCCAGCGTGGCGGCCAGTCTGCCTTTGGTCGGCCAATTGGTGCTGACATGGCATGAGTCAGTTGATCAAAGGCCGATTAAGAGCCACATGGTGGCAGTCAGCACTTGGTCGGTCGACTGTTACCTATTTTTGAATTTTTTTTAAACTTTTATACAAATTTGATTTTTTTTTTCAAAAATTATTATTTTTTAAAAATCATTTGAATCGGTGGTGTTGCTGGCTTCGATCTCAGTGAAATATGTTTCTTTTGCAAATAACTAGACTGTAGGGGAATTTTTTTTCAGTTTTTACAGCTATTGTATTCTTAAATAATTATTATAAACATTTTTTTCATATAAGGTATTCTCTATTCCACATATACTTTTTTATTCAAACAAAGTTATTAAATTAGTGATGAATGTATTAGATCAAAATAATTAATTAAAAATAGTATTAGTAAGTGATATATAAGATATAAGTAAATATATTAATGGAATAAAGCTTTTTAAATTTATAAATAAAGATACACAAGAAGACTAGTATATTTTTTATGAAATATTTGTCATCAGGTTAGAATAATCCATAACTCAATATTTTTTAATAACCCTCTTATCTAAGACATATTTTTTGTTCTCGTACATATAGTATTAGCTTACATTGATCAATAAGCTTAAAGGAGGATTTTAGGACCTTCTCATCAAATGACATACTACCATTAGCAGTCATCGTTTAGGGCCCTCCAAATTGTAGGTACGTCATTGAACCCCTGTATATGACATATATGTACACATTATTTTATATAAATATTATTTTTAGATACATTGTAATTTTGTATCGGTAATATTTCATATATATGCACATATAAATTTAAGCACTATATTTTTGTTATATCAGTATAAGCGCCGCTAAATTTTAGTTTACCCCGACGAAATCTCAAAACGGGCCCTAACTACAATAGTATTCTTAAATAATTTCCTATCCTAAGTGATCTCCTAAATCATATCTCATTTCTCTTGAAAATATAAACTTCCTTTCTAATCCTATTTAAAATATAGAAATTGAGATTACAGGTGTATCGTGCACTACTTGATTTTTATGGATAAACAAAATTTAGGATGGTTCATATATAAGGTTTTAAGAAAAAATATTAACTCTCTTAGAGATACTACTCTTAATTCTTAACATTTTAAATATATTATTACATAATAAGAAAAAAAATAATTAATGTGTAAATTTTCTATTTTGCTGATATTAAATATGATTGAATTGTACTCGTAGTAGTTATTGAGGTTGTACGCATGTAGAAATATATGGGTTTAAAGTGATATTTTAATAACAAAACATCAATAATTAGCGTTCAAAAACTCTACTGAAAAGTTAAGAAAAATAGAAACCGCCAGTAGCCCAGTCCGAGTAGATAACTAGAAACTGTGATTGTTATGCGACTTGCACTGCTTGCTTTTCCCTAGACGGCAGTCGGTTAATTAGTAAACGGTGGTACCTTCCGATAAGACCGTAAAAACCAATCAACATGATTGAAGAGAATAATTAATAGACCGTAAAAACTAATCAACTAGAATGTTCCACGTGCATTTGTTAAGTACGCTAGATGGTACTATCTATGTTTTATATTATAATTTGTTTAATTTTTTAAAGTTAAATTTTCCTAACATTGATAATATTTACAGATAAATATATTAACACCTATAATATTAAATAAATACACTATTAAAACATGTTTATGATGAGTTTAATGAAATTAATTTGATACTATAGTTGTTAACATATTTTTCAATAAAATGAGTTAAGTCAAAGAATTATTATAAAAAATCAAACAAATGAAAGGGAGTATAATATAATATAATATAATATAAGAGTTTTTGGAATAATGTACTTCAATTTGGGCGATAGTTAAAGCATAACTAGGCTATCGCAAAAAAAAGTGTCACTAGGCAGATGCTCAATTCTTCATGTCAAGTTGGTGCAAAAAACACGCCAATTTCTTCAGATAACACTACTACTTTACTCCACTAGTGAAGCACCTGTTGAAGTGATCTGTCATGTATACAGTCAAAAAAATCTACAAAGTTTTGTTTTAATTTGCCAGAGTAAAAGTAACAAGTTTTTGTCAGATCGTTTAATATTTGAAGAATATGAGTGAACCAATTTAAAATAACTGTCATCCTGAATTTACTGTATTTCAATATTGAACAACAATATGTTTATAGATATTTGAGCTGTCCTGTAAATTAACCTAATATTAGAATTGCACATAATTTTTTCACTATATAAAGTATCATAGTACATATCAAAGTTTACTTTATTGGATTTTACAGGCATATTGGATATATTTAACAGTTATGCTTTTTTAGACTGCGCCAAACAACTCAAATGACACTTCTTTGTTTCGAGGGGAATACACCTATATAATAACCTAAATCTGGTAGAAATTTATAGAGCAATAAAATTTAAAGAAGAAAAGTAGAGATACCCAAAAAATTATTGAGGTGTTGCACCAGTCAATTCAGCCAGAAGGTTAAATTGATAGAGAAGGGTAGAGAAAAATTACGCATACTTGAACACTCTGTACTCACGTGTAAGCATGCCCGATAAAAAAAAATTGAGACAGAAATGAACTGCAATTTTTATTTAAATTGCTTATGCCAACCCTGATTTAGTCTCAAGAATGTTTTTGCTCAAATATAATATTGAGTCCAATGCAGTAATCAGATCCTATTTGACACAATTCTAGATTTAGGATTTTTTTAACTGATAAAACCTTTGCATATATTAAAAGTATTTAATTCAGCTATCTAGTTTTATCTTAACCTAAAAATAAAAATTTATACTTTATTTTATTATAAAAAATCCAAATCTAGTACGGATCTGAATCTAAGTTAATAGAAAAATACAGAAAATTAGATTATGTTTCACAAAGGGCAGGCGTGTTTTGTACTCTTTCGTTATCATAGAAAAACTACCTTATACATAACTTAACATAAACTAATTTAAGCGTGACTATCACAAAAGTTCTCTGACGCTTAGCTTCTCTTTGAGATTATCTCCTTGGATTCTCTTCTGCCAGCAAATATTCTTGGATGAATTTACCTCGCTTTATATCCATATATTAGCTGGGCATGCGCAACAATGTTCTTAATATATCTAGGGTAGAATGGAATGCCACTACACAATGAGAGGAAGAACATATTCTCCCAAAGACTTAGATTAGTGCTAATAAAGTGGTACTTCTATGGTTGTGATCCTACGTAGGGACATGTGAAGAGTGTGGAGAAAGATGATTGCTAGCTCACAACCAGCTGCAATGTATATAGGATTTAGGTCAATGTATCACCACAAAATTATCAATTAACGAACAATCCCGTGTTTTAGTAGCTTCATAAGGGCATGTTTGGGTTGATTGCCAAACTTTAATTTGTCACACGAATGATTTGGCGTGTCACAGTTTAGTGGGCAGCGTTTACATCATTGCAAGCCTGTAATCGAGGCAGCTATATTTTTGCTGCAGTTGTCATTCACTCATTTTTCGTTAAACCTAGTCTAAAGTGTGACAAGTAAATTGTTAGCCATATTATTAACAAGATTTGTCAAAGAAGTGTGGTAATTTGTGGTAGTGAACAAACATGATCTAACATCGTATCATCAGCTAAGTCAGGTTGTTGACGTACATCAACACTAAACACCAATTAAATAAGCATACTTAAATAACTGATAAAATATTGTTGTGCTACGAGAACACTCCTACATTTTGGATCCTTATTAGCTATAACACAGCTAGATTGATTTGTTTTCTCAATGACTGGGATGTCACCAACTTCAGCAGGATTTCACTTTGCTACAAACTGAGGTAAATTAACCATACTTACTTTTGATGTAGGGTGGTTAAAAAATAAATTCCGGAGGCCACGAACAAAACACTCCTAAACCCTCTTTTGGAGGGCTTAAATAATTAAGGATCATGGCTAAATCAATAGCTGATTATATTAGTTGTTAAACGGAAAAAATATTAGTAGCTTAGGAAATAATTATAGTCTAGAAATTAACTAATGATTGTAATCATGTGAAGATCCCATTAACTATATAACTAGCCTGACTTTATATACATACCTTTCGAAACTGCTCTAAATTACCTATAAATTGCTACTCGTTATGAAAATAATTGATATTCTATCATTCAATTAAGTGCATTCACATATTTTTACTTTTAACATAGGATAATCATCATCAATATTCATTCAAGTTCGATAAACAATTTAAATTATCTCACCAGCAAATTACTCAAACAACTAGATCATCCATCTAATAATCGGAATTATGTTATAATTCAGATTATTTTAAGATACTAGAAAGGGTGCACTAATATCTCGTTCATGGCCTAACTATGACGTGATTTTACCCATTTTAGCACCTCCAGATGCGAGAATAATCTACTTGAAAATGATGCGATGATAATCCGGTCCACAAATAAAACATTCGTCGCACTTTGGGGGCACCAGGCGTCGAGATCTCTCTCTCTCTCTCTCTCTCTCTCTGTGTGTGTGTGTGCGCGCGCCCTGAAGCAAAGTTGTAAGATACCATGAGTGAAGGGAGGAAAAAGAAACCTCCCCATCAGTGGGAGTTGATATGCCGGGGGAGTCCAGATTCCGAATGAGATGCGTCATGTCGCCACATCTATAGTAGTTTCCATCTAGTTCGTATTGCTAAGATGCATAATTCATGTAGCAGTTAGATCCATGCTTAAACTGCACCATCAGAATTCAGACATGGTCAGTCCACTTCGTCCCACTTGCATTCTCTGCTTCTTGAGTGCTCCTGGAATTGACAGATTTATCAAACTGTATTTGCATCAACCTTTTCGTTAAAAATTCATGCAGATCAGACAGGGCAGGATTATATCGTGTATCTGGTGGAATAACTGGTAACTGCAATGGTTCAGACAAAACCTTTGTGTTTTACCGGTTTCTTCCTCTGAAATTTACTCCCGGTCAAAATCAAGGCTACTGTCATCTTCAAACCTGCCATTAAAATCGAGATGTTACCTTACGATCTCATTAAGAGTAACACGTAGCATCAAGAACTGTTCAAGTTGACGTCGTTCTCAATGCACCATGATCGTTCGGGACGGAGTAGTGCGTTCAGATAGGGACGATGCAGCTTTTCCTTTGTATTTCTTTTTGGCTACAAGCACCACTGGATCTGGATTTATGGTATTCTGCACACACAAAAATAAAAGGTCAGGATCAGTGAGTGGAATGCAGTTTTCTCACGGCAGGTCTCCAGCTCATTTTCCTGCCCCTGAATTACTTGATCATATGAAACTCTGCATCCCAGTATCATCCAGCATACAAAAGACAGACAACTACATGCAGAGCTGTATCAATGACTTGCTATAGTTCTTGAAACGTCCATTGCCTTGCATTTTGCAAAGCTCTGGAGTTAAACCTGCGTTGAAAAGTTTGAATTCGTTCTTGTTTAATTATATTCTGTTTATTCAGATTCAGATGGGCATCCAGTATTTAGCCAAGGTTTGTGAATAGCAAAGCTGAAATTGCAATGCAGGTGAACAGGAGAGATTAGTCCTGCTATTCGCATCGCAGTGGAGGCTTTATCTGATCGCCGCTGATTTGCATCAAAGTGATAAAAATTACTAATTCCATTCGTTTAATATCACTTAATCCACCCAGCCCACAAAGCTGAAAAGTAGCTTATTTAAGGCCTTGTAATTGTGAAACGTGCAAATATTTGTTGCTCATTGTTTCCTATGAGAATTGAATAGTTACATACGTGCCAAAATTATTGTGTATTTCAACAGGGTATAAATATTTGAGTGATTTTACTGTATTTGAGATTACAACATACTTTTATATAAATTTTGGTAACTCTGAGAAGTGTCCTAGATATATAAAATACTAGAAATAACATTTAAATTTATAGTACCTTCCGGTAACCGTAAAAAGAACTCTAAATATTAACATTATGCTACCACTTTTTGCTTCACATACAGAAAGGAACTATATTTTTATATAACAGAAATGATTTATCTAGGAATTTGTGTTCTGATGGCTCATAGTTAAATAGCGTTTAATCTTTTACCATATCGTGTATATATGATAACTAGGTCAGGGTCAAATGCTATGCACCCATATAGAAAAAACAAACACTACAACTTATATGTAAGAACTTACATACAGAAAGGAACTGTATTTTTATATAATAGAAATGATTTATCTAGGAATTTGTGTTCTTATGGCTCATAGTTAAATGGTGTTTAATCTTTTACCATATCTTGTGTATATGATAACTAGGTCAGGGTTAAATGCTATACACCCATACAGTAAAAACAAACACTACAACTTATATGTAACAACTTATATATATATATTATCATATTAATTTGTACATAATATAATGGAAAAGCAGATATTTTTCTTAGTGGGCAGCAGGAGTCGGTGTGAGGCCATGACTGTACGAGCGGCTACATCCAAGCGATTCTCAGTGCTGAACATTTGACGACGGGCGAGTCCAATCTGACAAGTCTGAAATTAAAGTCTGACCATAATTGTGCACGCAAGCAACTAACATGCCTGGGTACGATTTGACAGAGGTCTAATTTGACCACCGAATTAGACAAAAAATTTGGCGCAATTAGCGTGGACCGGAGGTGGGGTGCGATTTGCCATGGAACTAGCCAATCGCGCGCGCGTCGCATGCGTGCTATATAATATAAATGGGCAACTGATGTAGCAAACGATCTGCTTTTGCAGATGAAATGCGGCTAACTAATCAAAGACATGCGTGATTGTTCAGCTAGCGCGGAATGTCCTGTACGTCCAACTACTTATTACAAGAGTTCACGTAATCACACGAACCGAATCAATTATTACTCCCTCCGTTCTGTTAGAACCAAAATGACATATTCACACAGCTTGAGAAAGAAGATGAACAATAGCTATTTTCTATGGTGATAAACACCAAAACTTTTTTTTGTATTGGCTAAACAAACAAACCAAAAGGACACACCTTAGTCATCCCTTTCTCCTCACACAAATTACATTTCAGCTTATATAGCTTCATTCACGTGCATAAGAGCAACCTGCACATGCATATCAAGAGTAATGTCATGCACTAACGCACGCATTACCTCCATGTAATGCCATGTACTAACTCACACATTACCTCCACAAGTAATGAGCTGATTACTTGCTCTCAGCCATGCATGCACACGCAAAAACGGCTGCCCACAACCTTAAGGGCTAGTTTGGGAGCCCACAATCCCGGCCCATTCCCTGGGGATGGGCCGGGATTTTAGTTTAAAATCTCGGCCCATCCCCAGGGAATGGGCTGGGATTGGAAGTTCCCAAACAAGCCCTAAAGGTTTAATTTCCCCACTAAGTGCATGATTAACAAACTAATTGCTAATTTGTACATGTGCACTTACACACGCACACCCATGTACTCGGATCGCCACACGATCAGCACACAGCGCACTCACGCTACCGGCGAAAGAAACAACCAAGGGCCATTAGGGTGGCCGACGAGATCACCAGCTGTTGGGGGAATATATTTCCCCTGAACAGGGGCCAAATGACGTCAGCCTCCGACAACCTTCGGCCCAGAGTCCAGCACTGTCGGAGTCTGTTTTCCTCTCTAAGTGTTGTTTTCAGGTCCCAAGGTGTCTTTCGGGGCCTGTAGCTTCGGAGCCCCCAGATCAGGAGGTCCGGCTCGGAGCCCCCAGTTCGGGCCCTGGCGCAGGGCGCCAGAGCCACCCTCCGGGAGCAGGAGGCCGGAGGCCACCCTCCGGGCGCGGGACGACGGAGGACGCCCTCCGGAGCCAGTCCGGAGGCCGCCCTCCGGCAGCCCAGTTCGGAGGCCGCCTTTCGGAGCCTAGTCCGGAGGCCGCCCTCCGGGAGCCCAGTCTGGAGGCCACCCTCCGGGAGCCAAGTCCGGAGGCCGCCCTCCAGGAGCCAAATCCGGAGGCCACCCTCCGGGAGCCCAGTCCGGAGGCCGCCTTCCGGAGCATGCTTCGAAGCCCCCCTCCGAGGTGCGCTTCGAAGCCTTCCCCCCGGCCTCCACCTTCGGTGTATTTTTTAGCTGGTCAAAGCCTGGCATAGCTTGACACATCTGTAAAGCTGTAAAGTTGTCTGGTACTTTTGTACAGTAGCTAGCTCTCTTTCCCTGTCTACCCCTATAAGCCTAGGGGCTTGTAGAGGGTATCTTGGTCTTTTCCTTAAGGCCTGCGTGCCTATAAAAGCAGGGCCAAGCCCTTGTAGAAGGGGACACGCTCCAGGGGGCCAAGAGACCCTGGAACTATTGCTCTATACTAGGGTATACCATGCCAAATCCACCACAACTGGACGTAGGGTTATTATCTCCCAGGAGAGGCCCGAACCAGTATAAACCTCTTTCTCCCTCTGTTAGAGCCCTTCGAGGCTCACTCTCCACATCACACTCCACCACACAAAAACCTGCTAGAACTAACGCAATTGTTCCAACAGTTGGCGCCATCCGTGGGACCTTAGTCCTAGAAGCTAAGTTCTCTACCACTGCCTGCAGCCCGAAGTGCGCCTGAGGGGGGAGCTTCGAGGCTTTCTTGCTTCGCGCACCTTCTGGCAAGGGGCTTCGGGCGCAGCTCGAAGACCATCTTCGCCTCCCCACTTCACACACCGGAGCTCACCCTCTGGCAAGGGGCTCCGCTCCACGTGCCGAGGCCATCGAAGCCCCAAGGGCTACAAGGTATGTACAATCCGAAGCCCTACTTCGGTATACCAATCTGCAATTACATTAATATAAGCTCGAAGCCCTGCTCGCCTTAAGGCCGAAGTCCTGCTTCGCCTTTAAGCCAAAGCCCTTGCTTCACCTTAGTTCCGAAGCCCTGCTTCGCCCTTGAATGCAAACTTTTGCTCCATCTTGTTGAAAAACCAAAGCCATGCTTCGCCTTATTTAAAAACCGAAGCCATGCTTCGCCTTATTTAAAACCGAAGCCATGCTTCGCCTTATTTAAAACCGAAGCCATGCTTCGCCTTATTTAAAACTGAAGCCTTGCTTCGCTTTATAAAATCCGGAGTACCCCTCCGAAGGCTACACAGTGCTTCCGGGCCCGTAGCAGTGGGCTAAAAGGACTCCGGGCCCCTGGCCCGACGCGTCCAGGGATTCCGGGCTCCGCACCCGAAGCATCCCAGGGTCGAAGGTGACCCAGAGTCGAAGGTGGCTCAGAGTCGAAGGTGGCTCACACTATCACAGGTTCGGTGAATCCACACCAAATATCCTTCTCATTACAGGACCAAGTTCCGAAGCCTTGCTTCATTATCCAAACACGCTCCGAAGCCTGGCTTCGCGTGCTCATATACTATATGCCTAAGCGTCTCGAAGTCATACTTCGCTATAATCTAAGTGCGTTTCAGAGCCTCGCTCGCGCACAGCATCCAAATCCTAGCATGCTGAAGCATGCCTCGCTAAGCTTGGTTGTGCTGAAGCCTTGCTTCACACCAAGTTAGTGCGTTCGAAGCGCAAAAGAGGCCTTCGCTCAGTGAAATTTCAGCAGCCGAAGCCTTGCTTCGCACCAAATTAAAGCATTCGAAGCCCAAAGGGGCCTTCGCTTAAATAAAATTTCATGCGTCGAAGCCGCCAAAAGGCGCACCCTTCGCATCTTTTATTTCTTGCCCGCACCAGCAATGGCTAAGTCCCTAGCTGCCACGAGCAAAGGGGGGAAGCATGTATGCGAGTTGTGCGAAAGTAATACGCAGCGCGAGCGTGACAAGCTAAAACATTCGAAGCCAAACAATGCGAAGCATACAGACGAAGTATGCAAATATAGCAAACTTCATTCATTGAATATTGAGAAGTGTGTTACAAACATACTTCGAAAGCAAAACTACGTATAGTTTGTATCTAAACCTAAGAAGAACCGTGTGCGAGGCCCCAACCCTCGCTTGCCCCTTTTTCGGCCAGGGCCACCTCGGCTGGACGTTGCCTCATCGGAGCCCGCTCTCCCTCGACCAGCCCGTCCAGGCTCCAAAGCCCGCAGGCTTCGTATTCCACTTTGTAGGTCGCTCCAAGTTAGCGAAGCAGGCGGCGCCGTATCGAAGGCAGAAAAGTCTAGGGCTTCATCGCCTGCTAAGGCCGTTCGCGAAGGCAAAGACAAAGGGGACTCCGTCTTCACAGCGGCTAGTAAATCCTGAGCTACTTCGGAGATGGCTTCGCCGCTAGGCCCCCTCGGAAGCTTAAACCGAGGGGGGCCTTCGGACCTAGCTACTTCGAGTATCGCCCACAACTGTTGAAGCTCTTCGGAGTCCTCGAGGACTTCGAGGTCTACGCTCGGAGTCTGAGCCTGGGCAGGTATAAAAAACCCCCGCATTCATATTAATAAGCTGATAGAGTTTTTACAAGCCTGCAGCTAAGTATTACAAAAGGCCTAAGGAGATCTACACCTTCGGAGGCGGAGGTGCCGAAGTCGAAGGCTGATCAGGCGCAGCAGGCGCTTTGGCTCGGCGATGTCGAAGGGCCTTCTGGAGGTCGAGGACCGCTTCGCAGCCTTGCTCCTTCCAGGGTTCCTGCAGTCGCCGCCAGGCTCCGCGAACTTCGGCCGGAGGCGTCACCAAGTGCGGACCCCCGAAGGACACTGGGGTCACGGAGGTTGCCGCCCGAAGGTGGTCACACCCCGTGGCATGGAGCATATGCAACACCCCTTGGCCCGCGACGCGACCGGCCATAAGAGCGAAGCCCGTCAGCGCTTCGTCCGCTATCGAAGCCGCCGTCTTCAAGAAATCAGCGCGGTCCCCAATCGGGTCCTGCTCGCCAAAGTCCGGAGCCCGGCACTCGGTCCCTATTTTCTCAAGGACCTCGGTCAGGCTCTGGGTGGCTTCGCCGAGATTGGCCACGACGAAGTCCTCATGATCCTGAGCCCGTTGGCGGAGCTCCTCGTTTTCCTTCGCCTGTCGAGCCTCGGCATCCTTCGAAGCCTGGAGCTCCGCGCGGAGCCGAGCCATCTCCGAGGCCAAGGCTTCCTTAGCTTCCTTCACCTCAGCAGCCGAAGCCTCGACACACCTCCGCGTCTCGGCTTCCTCCGAGACCTCGCGGCGAAGGGCCTCCTTCTCCTCTGCGAGGCGCTCCATCCGCCTGTCGGCAGCAGCCGAAGCTGCTGCGTTCAGTGCGAAGGCCTGCAGAGATTCAAAAAATCATAAGTACCAACGAAAGGCTAACATATAGTTCGAGGCTGCAAGGGGCTTCGCTCACCCGTATGAGGACTTCGTTCGAGCTGACAAAGAGGTCCGTGGGGTCCAGGTGGCTAAGTTGGGCCACCAAATCCCCCCTCCGCAGAAGCGCAAGCCTCACGGAAACCGTGGATCACCGCCGCCGTCACGCCCTCCCTCGGCTTGAAAGGGTGAACCACGGCCACGGTCGCCTCCGGGGGCTTCGGCGAGGCGGGGCTCAAGCCCACCACGTCCACTTCTTCGTCGCCTCGAGGGACCTCACGGCCTCTGCTGCCTTCGTCGTCGGACGAAGTACTCTCAGACTCTGAATCGCTGCTGCTGCTGCTGCTCGAAGCGTCTGTGGGCTTCGCCTCGGCGGGCTTCGATCCACCTTCGCCTACCGGCTTCACCACAGTGGGCCTCGCATCATCTTCATCCTCTGCAGGGAGCCAAGTCAAAATCCGCATATTGAAGAGAAGCATGCAAAAGAAAAAAGGGTTTACCATCGTCGAAGATCTCTTGGAAGGAGGATGGGGCCAAGTGTGCCCTCCAGCTCCTTCGCTGTGAAGCTGGCGCATCAACCTCCGCGCCCGAGGTTGGTTCCGCCGGGGCATCCGTGGCCTCCTTGGCGGCCGGAGTGTGCGCGTCGGCCTTCGCCGCCGAAGGCCTCGCCGCCAGGGGCTTCGCTGCTTTCTTGGATGTCGGAGTAGTTGCAGTCTTCGCCGCAACCTCCCCCGAATTAGAAACTTCGGCCGCGGGGACCTCCGGCCGAGGCCCCGAAGCGTCCGCTTCTTCCTCGTCCCCTCTCTTCCTCTTGGCTCCGGCCGACGAGGCAGTCAGGTGGGCGAAGTCCGGCAGGGCAGGGAGCCCTCCGAGGTCGAGCGCGGTCCATACCCTGTTCCAGCGCTCCCAAGACCCCACCAGTGCGAGGCGCTGGGCCTGCTCCTCGGGGGTCGGAGTCCCGACGACTCGATCCGCCGCCGCGATGGCCTCCTCCGGGGTCCTCATTTCGAGGTCGGCTTCATGAAAAGTTTGAGTTAGAAGTAAAAACCTACGAAGTATTAAAAGCAAGGAGATTGTGAAGCCTTACAGAAGCGGTCGAAGGCCAACTCGCTATGTTCACCTCGGCCCGAAGCCTGAAAGAGCCCCTCCGGCCAGGAGCGCGCGAGGGGACTGAGTCGGAGGGTGATGAACTCCTCCGCGAGGTCCCTCATACTCATCTTCGCCGCCACTCTCCGGAGCAGCAAGATCCTCGAGCGAAGGATGTCATCGCTGGTCTTCACCACCCCTTCGCGCCGGTACAGGATGTGGGCGTTGGTACTCCGAAGGGGGGAGTTCGCGCCGACGGAGGCGTAGAACCACTCTTGGTCCCACCTCGAGTACCACTTGTTGTTTACGGCCCTCGCCGGGAAGGCGTCTTGGTACTCCTTCTAGAGCTGGAAGTTGGCGCTGCCGAAGGCCAGCGCCCTCTTGACGCGGTCCGTCCCCTCCCTCGGCTTCGGTTGGCAGTTGGCGTCATGGAGGGCGACGAAGACATCCGCGCGGCCCTCGCAGCCCTCGACCCTCATGGCCCACTCGAAGACAGCTAACCTCGCCACTACGTTGGGCGAAAGCTGAGGGAGCTCGAGGTTGTAAGCCTTGAGGACTTCGCTCAGCATCCCCACTGCAGGCAGTCCGAGGCCGGCTTCGAAGAAGGCCTCGAACACCACCACCTCGTCAGCACGAGGCCTTGGCTCAGCCTCCGACTTCTCCGGGACCCGAAGTTGGATCTTCGCCGCAATCTTCCCTTCGCAGGCCCTCCGGACCGACTCCTCCGTGGAGATCGAGGCCCTCATATCCAGGGTCTGCTCGAACTTGTCGGAGGGCGTCCGAAGGTCCCTCGGCCCCAGCCGCCTGGGCGGAGGCTTCGCCGCTGCAGCCGCTACCGCTTGCAGTTGGGCGGAGATGGAGCTCGGGCCCAAAGCCAAAGACTTTGCCACGGCCTTCTTCGGCATCTCGGCTGACTTCCGGTGCGAAGGGCTAGAAGATGGCGAAGGGCTAAAACTAGCGAAGGGGGCTCTGCGCGAAGCTAGGAAGAAGAGGAGAGCGAAGGCTGTAAAGCGGCGAGAAGGAAGCAAATGAAGGTGTGCCGAAGCCGCACGCGGTAAGCCCCTATTTATAGGCGCGGTAAGAATTTCAACCGTCGTGGGCCGAACCCACCGCCAGGTGGGCCTCCAGCGAAGGTGAATCGGCCCAGAGCAAGGTAACGGTAACCTTTTTGACCGTTGCGAAGCCGTTCGGGCTCCCCGAGGCCGTTCTGGCAACTAGCGCCGGCATTTATTACCCCTGGGTATCGAGGTCACCTTCGGTCCAGGCTCCGAAGGTATGTTTTCTCTGAAGTTGTGTTTTCAGGTCATTTGTCCTAAGGGCGCGTGCACCCCTTCGTCCCGAAGGCCTACACGCGAGGGGCTACTGTTGGGGGAATATATTTCCCCTGAACAGGGGCCAAATGACGTCAGCCTCCGACAACCTTCGGCCCAGAGCCCAGCACTGTCGGAGTCTGTTTTCTCTCTAAGTGTTGTTTTCAGGTCCCAAGGTGCCTTTCGGGGCCTGTACTTTGGAGCCCCCAGATCAGGAGGTCCGGCTCGGAGCCCCCAGTTCGGGCCCTGGCGCAGGGCGCCAGAGGCCACCCTCCGGGCGCAGGAGGCCGGAGGCCACCCTCCGGGCGCGGGACGATGGAGGCTGCCCTCCGGAGCCAGTCCGAAGGCCGCCCTCCGAGAGCCCAGTTCGGAGGCCGCCCTCCGGAAGCCCAGTCCGGAGGCCGCCCTCTGGGAGCCCAGTCCGGAGGCCACCCTCCGGAGCAAAGTCCGGAGGCCGCCCTCCGGGAGCCAAGTCCGGAGGCCGCCCTCCGGGAGCCAAATCCGGAGGCCACCCTCCGGGAGCCCAGTCCGGAGGCCGCCTTCCGGAGCATGCTTCGAAGCCCCCCTCCGAGGTGCGCTTCGAAGCCTTCCCCCCGGCCTCCACCTTCGGTGTATTTTTTAGCTGGTCAAAGCCTGGCATAGCCTGACACATCTGTATAGCTGTAAAGTTGTCTGGTACTTTTGTACAGTAGCTAGCTCTCTTTCCCTGTCTACCCCTATAAGCCTAGGGGCTTGTAGAGGGTATCTTGGTCTTTTCCTTAAGGCCTGCGTGCCTATAAAAGCAGGGCCAAGCCCTTGTAGCAGGGGACACGCTCCAGGGGGCCAAGAGACCCTGGAACTATTGCTCCATACTAGGGTATACCATGCCAAATCCACCACAACTGGACGTAGGGTTATTATCTCCCAAGAGAGGCCCGAACCAGTATAAACCTCTTTCTCCCTCTGTTATAGCCCTTCAAGGCTCACTCTCCACATCACACTCCACCACACAAAAACCTGCTGGAACTAACGCAATTGTTCCAACACCAGCAGATAGCTTGGCCGATACGAGATGGAGAAGATGTTAGGTGGCTCCGTGGAGGTATCAGTCGAGAGGAACTTTTACTTGCGTGGCAATTTGTTCGGCTAAGAATTGAAAGTGAAAGGTTGGACTCAAGGCGGATCCACAGAAAACAAACCTCTCTAGCCAAACATTGAGAAAGGCTACATGCTCACGGACGTCTATGGTACTACTTTTCTTATTGTGCCTTGCAATATACCTGCCCCAACTATCGTTGGATTTGGTGACAAGACGATGAGTCTGTTTGGAACGGAAGAAGAGAGGGTCGTTGGCCGATGAGTCGATGTTGAGACAAGTTAGAAAAAACACATCGATCAAGGTGGGACTCATCGACCCGTGATAAAAAATGAAAGCATTCAAAGCGTTGGACCAAAAATAGTAGGCGGCGGCCATCATCAGCTTGTTCTGATACGTCTCAACAAGGGAAAGACTGGTGTAGTGCCCGATGTCAATATCATCCCAAAAAGCAAGGTAGGCGACCGATACCCTAAGTTACCAGTCGCGCTAGCCAGGGAGAGGGGAAGGAAAAGACTCAAAGCTTGAGCCCCAATCGAAAGAAAGCATTGGAGAATACTAAAAAGGAATTCGATTGGTCTCGGCATTGATAAAATCAGTGGGGTCAGAGTTACCCAAGGGACCTAGGAAATGATAAGTTGGGTGGTTGGCCATGGGAATCAAAACTTGGTTCTTTAGGTTCTACAGAGAAGAAAGAAAAAGGAAACAGTGAAGAAAAAGTGGCAGAAGAACCAAGAAAACGGAAGAATAGCAAAAAAGAAAAAAGAATGCTAAAAACTTACCTTGGGGATCACATCATTGGTGGCCATCGTGATGGTTACCGGAGTACAGGGCCGACGAAGAAGACGAAGGACGATGAGACGACGGTCACGAGGGCACTTGAGGCAGAACGGTGACAAGCTCGAGAGCTAAAGTGAGAATAGTATGCAGAAAGCGTGAAGAAGAAAAGAGAGAATAGTGTCCACGGATACTTATACATTAAATGTAACTCCTCAGCAGCTAGGTCAAGCCGATCCCACTAGATTTGGGTGGACCACGTTCAACATTCGGCAAAAAGGTAATCATGAGTACAATTTTTGAAACGCCAAGATCTTTGTTGGCCCGGGATTAGGGGAACAAAATATTCGGTTTAAAGAGCACCAGTACAAAAATGTGTGGGATGAAGCCTGGTCCGCCGCCGCCACAAAGAAAAGTAGATGTGTCAGACCAAGCGACATCTATCACAGTCGTGAATGGCCGAAGAAGATGTAAAAAGGAAGAAGAAAGGATGATATGATATGGAGTTGGTACCATGTGCATTGTTTTATAAAGTGCTAGAAGATGAAGGGTTTCGACTACTAATGATAAATTTGAAAAGACATTACGAAGCGACGTTTGAAAGGACATGATGGTATAGGGTGATGATGACTAATAATTTTGAAGCATCGATTACCATTTAATGCTGCGAAACTAGGGGCATGTGTTGATGCGAAAATTTGGTAAAACCCAGACTCACTAAGGATATCGCATGGTCAACAGAAGTCAAAGAAGTCCGATCAAAGGTGGTCAAAGAAGACTATCCATATCGTTACAACATGGCTGGATATGAAGGAGCCGATAGAGATAAGAGAAGATAAAGATGAGCCAGAATCGGTTACAACAAAGATTACTCTGGCAGCAAGTCTCCGGACAATAAATATGTATCCAATTAGCTAAGTTTAGCGGACACACACAATCAACTGCGACAAAACTACTATTTCGGCGCATCGCCACCCTTGGGTTCCCAAGGTTAATCCCGGTGGGGCTTGTAATGAATTTTTTGCATATATATTAAGACGCTTGGCCTGATTTCGAAATTGTCCAGAGTTTTTTACGTAGTTTTCATTACAAAATGATGGATCTCCTTCCATAACTTTCCAATTTTAGCACTCGGAACCGGGCTACATCATTTTGATCTCCGGTGAAGAGGTGAGTCCCGCCACACCGACGGTCACATCAGCTAGGTCTGTGTTCCTCAAGGCTGCATCGTATCGATCTCCTAAGGCATCGACCCGATCAGTGCGATCGCTAGTTTATCTTGGTGTATTTGCTAGGTCTAAGGTTCCATCACTTTGATCTCTTAGATTGATGTGAGTTTGGTGTCATAGTTCGAGACTTCATCGGTTAGGTCCAACATCTCGTTCTATTGTATCCGGTTCATGCTGTATACCGTTCATCTAAATAAAGTATGGCCGATGTATTGAAATGTTATTGATTCCTAGTAATTAGCAACTGTCTTGGTTAGGTTCAATATTTCAGTTACAATGTTTTGATGGTATGGATATATTGTTTGGTATGTTGAGTTTAGTTTCCGTCGGAGCAAAAACCGATAGGTTATCTTTAATTCTACGTCATATTTTGTATTCATTTGAAAGGTACTAATCAGCCTTTATGTGCAAGGACTTTATCATATCGGCCGATGGCGTGCTCATCCTGATAGCGTTGCCATGGTCATCAGCCCTACGGCTGATCGACACATTTATTCGTGATTGTTTTATTCTCACTGCAGTCATCGGCTTGATAGCCGATCGACTTTACTACTAATGTTATTTTCTCTAGTTCCTTATCAATCGCAGGGTCAAACTAATTGGCACGCTCATAACCCTTTTTCTCTAAGATTGTAGGATCTGAAATGAAGTTAAGCAGACGTCCCAGGCGACGTGTGTGACCAAACAAACTCCAACGATCGGCCGATGGCTTAACTGATCCTGATGGTCTAGCTTTGGATATCGGTTTAGTAGCCGATAGGCGTCGGCATTCACAATTATTTCTTATCACCATAGTCATCGGCTCAATAGCTGATGGGCATTGCTACTAATATTTTTCATTGTCCCTTATTAGTTGCAGGGTCAAATTGATTCACATGCTCAGAACCTTCAACTATTGTAGGATCTGCACTAGAGTTAAGAAGATTTCCTAGGCCCCATGTGTGACTAAAAACGACACCAATACATACACAAATAACATTTTTTTATCATAACTAAGTGGTGGAAAGGAGAAACTTCACATCAGCTAAAACACAACAACACCATCCATGTGACACAAAAATAGAGATATCCACTATTTGCACGACACATGCCAAAACTGAGTGTGTAACCAAATATCACATAAGTGTGATTCACATAGAAAGATTGAAATACTTTTCATATATGAAATTGTAGATTTAAAAAAAATACTACCTAGGACATTTCGTTGGTGCTAGAAGATTGACTGTCTTTTTGAAGCGTTTTCCTTTTGTTTCCGGAGGGACCACTGTTGTCAAGAGCAATATATTTCAATCTAGTAGATTTTTTGGTATTCCTTTCATAATATTTTTATAGGATCTTTGAGGGCACTCCCCTCAACACTCTCAACATGATCTTCGGGGGTTCTGTATGAGGTGTTAGGTTCAACTCTTCAAGTTTTTCACAGAGATCAGATAGTGCATTGACAACATTGTTGTATTCATGTTTCGTCTTGCAAGCTTCAACTGCGAATGATACTGCCTTCTTGCACACTCTCATATATCTAACTTTTTGGCTTGATTCTTCGTAAGTATCAGCTGGTACAACAGCAACAGGGGAGTGCAATGCACCTTTCAGTGTCCAACGGTGACTCAAGTATCCCTGTGGTATCAGATTCAGATTTAGTTGTATCATTACCTTTATGATATGTCCATACAACGAGCTATCCCTCTGAAATTTCTTACCAGCACAATTGTATGATTCTAACCCCACATCATCATGCACCAAGAACCACCTGCCATCACCAACAAAGATTAATTACACCAAATATATGCCATTTTCTAGACCATCTACCACACTATACTTTGTGGTCGCTTGCAACACATCGTAGAACTTCTCAAAGATAGCCCGAGTGTACAACTGTGCTGCTTGTAATTCCATCGGGTATCCGGACCACAACTTTGGTTCTATTTGGATAATTATGAACCTTTGATTATAATCCCTATCAAGACACAACTGAGCCAATTTCTCTTATTAGGTGATGAAATTACGTATGGAGTCAGCAGGATGCACAAAATCTTTGAACAAGCTATTCATGCTTTCTCTTCGCTGTGTCTTGCTCATAAAAGGGAAGAAACAATCCATGAAGTAGCATGGTACCAACTTGTCATGAGTGTTATACATGAGTTTCATGTATCTGTTATGTTCTAACACATGTGCCTCAAGCATCTATGCTAATTTATCCTCAAACTCGGATGGGCTCAATGAATTTTCAACACAACTTCTCAGATATGTCTTGAACCCATAATTCTTGTGTATGTGCATATCTAGCTTGACACTTGCATTCCTTGAGTGTGCCACAAACACCGCCTATGGACCGTGTCTGGCAGGACTCTAGCGATTGCTTGCTCCATTGCCTTGTCCTGATCTATCATGATTGTTTTCGGTGTTTTCCCATCCATGGCTCTAAGGAATGTCTCGAAAACCCATTCAATTGTTACTGTTGTCTCATTCTTCATAAAAGCGCACCCAAATACTACCGTTTTCCCGTGGTTGCTAACACCAATGATAGGAGTGAATGGGAGGTTGTACCAGTTAGTACAACACGTGGTGTCAAACACCACACAATCTCCAAACTTCATGTATGCCTCATTTGATGCTCCGTCAATCCAAAACAGGTTTTCTACTGTCCCCTCCCCTAATTGCATGCTGTAGAAGAATGACACATCAGCAGAATGTAATTCTTGGAAGTACTTTATTATCTCAACCATGTTGCCACAACTCATACTACTAGGTCTAATAGCAGTCCTCAAGATGCTGACATATTTCTTTGAGAATGGGGTGTTTTGAAAGTTACCATTCAAGTCTCTTATTATTGAGATAATCTGCCTGGTGGGTATGTTATTGTTGTGTAGTAGCTCAATTAGCTCATAGTCCTCATCTGATATTTTTCGATGTAATCTAAGGAACCTTGACATAGATGGGCTCAAAGGCGGATGATTGTGCTCTAACTCCACCTTCGACACAAATCCATTTTTCATCTCTCTTCACTATAACCATCTTAGCCTCACAATCTATCTTTTGTATTCTATTGTACCTCTGTGTACTGCTGCTACCATTGGATTATGCACCACCACTTTTTCTGTTTGTGTGCTCTGAGTGGCATGCAAAAATGTACCGATTGTAATCCTTTGTGATATTGCTCTTCTTGGTGCTTGAAACCTTTATACCAAACCCCCAACTCTATGCATATTTATTGTAGTACTTTTGAGTGTCATCTTTTGAGAATAATTCTATCCCAACAAATGGTTCCACCGGCTACGACCGAATACTATCTACTTCGGTGTCACAACACTCTATGTCAAAGCCATCTCCTGCATCTATCTGGTCGATGCTAATATCTATTGGGGGTGCTATTAAAGTTTCATGAAGTGTCATTTACAACATACCATCTTTATTATCTTGGTCATCGATGTCGTCATCATTCTCACCTTGCATCTCATGATTTTTATCCATCATTGATTCTACGTCTTGTGTGTCCAATCACACATAACACATATTTTTAGGAGTGTTCCGAATGAAGAAGTTATAATGCAACAAATAAACACAAAACAATATTATTTGATATCAGACAGTGAACTTACGAAATAAAACATTCACTAAGCGAAACAAACATGCACCAAACATGAGATTTCTACAACATGTGGAAAACATGATAGACAACTCAGGAATGAAACTAAATGATACATTTTTATATCAGATATAAATCAGCATCAAATGTTACACTTTTTATAATATCTCAACACGAAACCCCAAAGAACAACATATGTTGCACTGAAACAAACAAGCATCACACGTTACATTTAACATATACATGGTTTTGGGAGGGGTTGGTACACACATTAACATTTTTTAGTTTCAGGACACGAATCAATGCGACACGACATGTAACAGAGAAACAAACATGTATTATTGTGATCTATTCACTAACACATCAACATAATTTGTGTTCTTTCGCAAAGGTACCAACTGATACAAATTTTTTTGTGCAATATAGAGGGGATGTGAGTGGCAGGTGTGCCACTTCTTGCCGATAGATTGTGCTTCATGCATGGCTGCATCAATAGAAACACTCATCGCTATTTTTTTCACAATAAAAAGTAAGTCAATCTGATTATTGTGTTTACCATCTGGCACAAAGATGTACCAGATGACATTCACATCAACAAAAGTAGCTACAATTTGTTACTCATCAGTTGGGGGAGTACCTGTAATATTTTTTCTCCACAATCAGAGCTTCCTCAGCTAGTGGAGGGAGAGGTGGAGGGAGGTAGGGGCAAGCGGCAGGGGGATAGGGTGATAGAGTTCTCTACGGCAGCGAGGTTCTACGTGTCGTGCACGCCGAGAGGTAGGTTGCCGACGCTAAAAAGGAGAGGAGGTCACCGACAAGGTACCGGGCGCGTGGTGCACCCGAGTAGGCAGGTCGCCGATGGTCAAGGGTCGGTCTCGTCTTGCCTCGCCAGAGATTGCGTGTGGGGAATTTGGAGAAGGTGTTCTGACCTTGGGGACAGTCCGTCGGAGCTAGGTTCGGACATAGATTTAATCTATTCCCATCTGGGGTGTAGGTGGGCTAGACTCTCATTATCTATATCGTCCGAATGTTGTTTCAATGATATACCGAGTTCTAGTCGCTCTGTATTACCATCATCCAAACAAGATCGATATTACGATCAAAATTCTTGTCGCTGAAGCCTATGTCACGTGCAACGATATGAGAATTTTGGACCGAGAGATTCCATCTAGCGGTTGATGGAACCAACCGGAACTGATAGCCTAACCCGAACACTCAACACTCACGCCCATACATGAGGAAGAAGATGAACAGGAGATTTTTCGGTGATGAACGCCGCGGCTGCCGCTCTATGGCCTGTATCTTGGCTTTGTTTATTCACTGGACTTGGCACCAGCTCGAACACATCTATTGCATCGTTGTTTTATACACAACGGCGATGCAAGTGCCCACGCACCTACCTCTGCGAACTTCACACGCATGTACACATGGCAACCCTAAAGACTCGGCCTGCACTTCCTTCGTGAACCGGTCCTCCCTGTGATTCGTGAGACATGCTCACACTGCAATCTATCAATGCCACCAACAGCCAACGAGTCGGCTAGACTCAATCACCGTGCAGCTCACCTGCACTTAGCCTGGATGCGACGCACACACATCACAACCGAATGCACGCATACACGTGCTAACTATCCAAACTAATCAAGTCAAGATTATTCCTAACAATATCCCCTAATCTTGACTTGCCTTCACGCCGCTAGACGCTCGCCATCGCCAAAGCTGCTGCTCTTCATCGTCGTCGCTGTCACGGTCACCGCTATGGCCTCCAGACTCGACGTGAACCCAACAACATGCCTTATCCCCGCGTGAGCATAGCAACCAACCTCTTCCTTGT
The DNA here is from genome assembly GCA_019279435.1 of Zizania palustris. NCBI lineage: Eukaryota > Viridiplantae > Streptophyta > Magnoliopsida > Poales > Poaceae > Zizania > Zizania palustris. Next base: position 42,423,188 of record JAAALK010000290.1, on the reverse strand, counting down.
CTCCGACGACACACGCTGTTGCGGCCACCTCTACGACCATCTTCTTTGGCACACAAACGCATCCTCCGAGTGATACACGTCCGTCACCGATGAATGCCATCTTCTTCTCTGAGCGACATATGCTCGTTGCACACATACGCCTACGGCAACATACACCGTTCTTCTATGCTGCGATCTACACTGCTCGACCATGACGCGCTCATACATGCTTGTCACTGACAGCCTCGGACAAATCACTCACTGCTGCCATCATCATGGCTATGATACCAATTGTTGGAACTAACCGGAATCGATAGCCTCACCCAAACACTCAACACTCGCGCCCATACACGAGGAAAAAGATGAACAAGATCAAAGATTTTCAGGTGACGAACGCCCCGGCCGGCGACACAACGCCGACCATCTTTCACACAACTGCTACTCTCCTCGGCCGTCTCACACCTCGAACACAAGTTGGCTTTTATAGACCATGGCAACACAGCTCCACCAACTGCTCCAGCGATCTTTCCGGCGAAACATACGCATGTTAGCTCGCTCCTCCGACGAACGTGAGCCTCCACTACCGGAAAGCTAATGTTTGCCGAGTGCCCGTGGCTTTGCCGAGTGCATTCCCTCAGGCACTCAGCAAACCCTAGTTTGCCGAGTGTACCATAAAATACACTCGACAAACCTTGTACACACGACAAAAACGAGAGTTTGCCGAGTGCCACAGCTGAGACACTCGGCAAACAACTGGGAAAATCCCGCGACCCCATTTTTCCTGACGCCGTTGTAACGGTAGAGGGAGAGATTAGGGTTTGCCGAGTGCCACTAACGGACACTAGGCAAACCCTTATATTTGCCGAGTGCCAAATGTGAAAACACTCGGCATAGTTAAAATGTTTTGAACATGTTTTGAACTTGAATTTTTTTACAGCCATAATTCAACATATGTTAATTCATGGGAAATGTTCATATTTTTATGAGTGGGTTTTCTATTTTTAATAAATTAATGATGTTTCTAGGATTTACTTCGAAGTGGATCAAATTTCAACTGCATGTATATGAAATAATGACTCAAAAATTGTAGAAAAATCATATTTATGTTCATGATTCCATTTGTAATCTTTTACAACAAAATATAACTAAATATTTAAAATCTAATTTACGACACTCGGGCGATAATATGGAGCTTAATGGTTTTTTAATTATAGAAAAATTAAATTGATGCCTAAAAAATATGATACTTGACATGGTGTCATTATATCATACATACATACTGTGATAAAAGTTTCATAATGTTTCGACCAAGTTTTCATGTACGACATTTGGAAACTAGAGAATCCTCGAGAAGGTAAATGAGTTTAGGGATGGAAAGAGTTAGGTTTAGAAGAAAATCGATATTCAAATCTTTGTTTGAACTTAAAACTTTTTGTACTAATAAAACCCAATGTATCTTATACCATGTCAAAATTTGGCATTTTTTAGTGCTAGCTTGCTATTTTTAGTTAATTGAAGTTCTTTGTAGGAATTTAATTAAAAGATCCCCAATTTGAACTACAAGTGCCTTAAATTTGTTTATTTGAACTAAGAAAATTTCTAGGATGAAAAATAAGTGTACATTATGTAATGCCAAATTATGGAATTTTTTATTGTCTTTTTCCTATTTTAGTTTTTTTTGAAAAAAAATTAAAAAATCATTGCCGACTGCATTTAGCCCTGGAACTCGGCAAAGAACAAATAAATCATCTTTGCCGAGTGCCAGAGCTATTGGCACTCGGCGAAAAAAGTTTATTTTTTAAAAAAAATTAACAGTCGCCGAGTGCCTTGCTATTGGCACTCGGCAATTTTTTTAAAACAAATAAAATTCGCCGGGTGGCTTAATATTGCCACTTGGTAAAACTTTTTTTTAAAAAAATTAACATTCACCGAGTGCCTCCCAATTTGGCACTCAGCGAATATGGCTTTAGGGCTAAAACAGGCCCCGCAGATCTGGGCGCACTTATTGCGCCCAGATCTGCTCCCCCGCACCCCGCCGCCCTCTGCTCCCCCACACCCCGCTGCCACCCTGCTCCCCCGCCGCTGGCCACCCCCGCACCACACCACCGCCGGCGGGCCCCCGCGCCACACGCCGCCCCTCCCCCCGCCGCCGGCGCGCCTCGGCCTCCCCGACAAACAGCCCCGCCGCCCCCCTCGCCGGCCCCAGCTGCTGGCACCCCACTGCCGCCGGCGGGACCCTGCAACACCCGCCGCCCCCCGCCACCGGCGGGCCCCTGCGCCACCACCGCCCCTCCCCCCGTCGCCGGCGCGCCCCGGCCTCCCCGGCAAACAGCCCCGCTGCCTCGACCACCGGCTCCGCTGCCCCCCTCGCCGGCCCAGCCACCGGCCCCCTCAAGGTTCTATACTACTGCTAATTCACGAAGTGATGAGCGCTGATGTTGTTTTCTTTTTATTATTTTTTAGCGCTTCTAGATAATATGATATGTACCTTATTATTGTGATATTTAAACACTCTTTAATTTGGTGCATTGTATATAGACACGTATATAGACACGCAGCCATCTCCGCACACTGGGCATAGCGGTAATGCTAACTTGTGAGGCGTGATGTGAGCGAGTGAAATTGTGAGACTAACTTGTGATATTGTCATTTTGTGGTGAAATGTGAACTTGTGAGATCTTTTGAACTTGTGAATTATCTTTATGTGGTGTCACTAATGAGATTTGTGATGAAATTTTATTTGTTGAGAAAATTGGGATGAAAATGTGAATTTGTGATGAAATGTGAGTTTGTGATGTATTTTGTGATGAAATGTGAATTTGTGATGAATTTTGTGATGAAATGTGAGTTTGTGATGTATTTTTGTGATGAAATGTCAATTTGTGAGAATTTTTGTGAATTTGTGTGATTTTTGTGATGAAATGTGCACTGAATAAATAAAAAAAATATATTTGCCGAGTGTGGCACTCGGCAAAGCCCAGTGTCACGTGCCCACATAGACTTTGCCGAGTGCCACGGGGGGCACTCGGCAAAGCCCCCTTCACTGAGTGTCACGGGGGGCACTCGGTAAAGCCCCCTTCGCCGAGTGTCACAGGGGGCACTCGGCAAAGGGGGCTTTGCTGAGTGTCACGTGGCACTCAGCGAAGGGGGCTTTGCCGAGTGCCCCCCGTGGCACTCGGTGAAGGTTCGTCAAGTGCCTCCCCGGCCGTCAGCTGGCCACGTTTGTCGAGTGCTACACGTGGCACTCGACGAAGTCTATATTGTAGTCGACAAATACTTCGTCAAGTGCCCGATAAAAAGCACTCGGCGAACAACCTCGTCGCCAATAAGGCGTGTACCGAGTGGGGTTCGTCGAGTGTGGCACTCGGCGAAGTCTTCACCGAGAGGAAAATAGGTTTTGCCGAGTGCCCTAGGCACTCGGCAAATCTGAGCATTCCCATAGTGCTCTCCTTCCTTGCGAGCATCTTGGGGTCACCATTTTGACCATGAGCCATGCAGTACTGCTCTCCACCAAATCCATCACGCACAGGCTGACAAATGCACACAACACAAAGGACACAAGTCTTGATTATGCCTAACAGCGGTGTCGTCATTCCATCAACACAACCGTAGCCTGTTTGCCTCAGTGCCTGCTTCTCCTGCCATGATGAGAAAAGTTAGCTTTCAGTCGTGCTGATCGCCATCGAAACCACCGGTGGAATTTTCCCCTCCCTCTAGCAGTCGTACCTCATCGCACGCAGCGGCCAAGCGATCGGTTTGGTTTTATATCACCGCGCACGGAAACGTCAAAAGTAAAACGAACACGCGATCGAGCGTTCGACCAGGTCTAGTCATAGTACATCGAACGTCTAAGGAAAATGAACATGGAGGCACGAAACGGTCGAATGAAAGCCTAGCCTTTTCGTGCAACCGGCGTAAAGCCGTCGCCTTTTGCATTCTTAAATTATGGCCCGTTTAGCCGCGCATGGCGCGGCTGGTTGGGTCTCTGTGCAGTGGTTGCCTTTGCCTCATCAGGGCTCGACGCCGATTGGATCATTGCGGATAAGATCACACAATACCACATCTCTCCCCAAGACCACAATGGTGTACGCAGATAGACAAGGTAGCATGGGCTGTAACATTCTAAAATTATATTGATTTTTTAACAAAACATAATATATAAATAAAATTTAGAAACTTATATTAGGTCAGCTTTATGCTTGAAGAGGTTGAACTAGTTACAAAAACCTGATATTTACATACCTAGGTACTTACTTTTATTAAATTGTTATGAATTTTTTTAATAATTAGTCAAAATAGTTAGACCAGGTCTAGTCATAGTACATTTATGTCTAGATGCCGTATCATGTATGATAATTATTAATTAACCTGTCTATATAAATTATGTAGAAGCTAGGTAAGTGTTCATCAAGGTTGCATGTAACATCTCAAATTTAAAAGTAAAATAAAAGCGAGGGGAATAAAATTTCTGAAATAAAAAGGATTATTTTAATTAGAGAAAAGGATAAAAGAACCTAAATAAAGCAAAACATACAGAAATAATTCAAATTTAAGGCTAATAAATTTTTGGTGGAATCTATAATCCAAGAAGTATTTTTGAGGATTTTTACAAAATTTTAGCTTCTGTGCTTCAAGCTCTAAACAAATAAATGAATTTCTGGAATTATTTTAAATACAAAAGGTATTTTAAATCTTATTGGGCCGCAACCCTCAATTAGCCTCTAGCCCGGCCCAGCCCAGCGCCTCGCCCACTGACGGGTGGGACCCGCCTATCGGCGCGTCCCTCTCTCTCTCTTCCGCGCGCCCGCACAAGCCGGCCCCGTTGTCAGCCTCACACTCGCTCCCCTTAGCCACTATCCACCAGGGCCCACCTGTTAGCGTTGTTGCCCTCTCGCTCGGCCGCTGACAGTTGGGGGCCACCTGTCAAGATCGTCTTCCCTGATGGAAAGAGATCCCCTTTCCATCGCCGGCGAGATCCCCTTCTAATTTTTTCGCCGCCGGCCGCCAGATCGCCAAATTAGGCCCATTCCGTGGCTTACTAGAAAGACATATTAGATCCATTTTTGTCTGTGGCAAATCGGAAGTTCTGATACTGATCGGAAGTTCCGATGGTGGATCGAAAGTTCTGATACTGATCGGATGTTCCGATATCAAATAATGTTTCGATACACAGAGCAATTGTTGCTACCAGGAATTCTGATATTGATCGGAAGTTCCGATACCAGATCGGAAGTTTTGACCCACCTGAATTGGAAATTCTGAGACTGTTGAGTTGGGTCTTGCAGAGAATGTTGTGACTGACATTGTTTTGCAGAGAATGTTGTGACTGACACGGCCTTAGATAAATGTGATGTATGAGACGCATGTAATGTATGTAAATTAAATATGGCCTGCGTGTCATGGTTCTTTACAGCCCAAGGATGATGTAAATTTAAATATGGCTTGCATGTTATTTTCGTGGTGCTTCAGCCTATGTAACTAGTATAGGCTATGCAAGATAGACTAGTACACTTCATGGAGGCCAGGATCACGCACTCAATGAAGGGAGCCATGGAGATGGAGATCACCATGTGAAAAGGGCCATGCTATATCATAGTTAATATGATTTCCTGTGATGCTTTCTTACATTCCTATTACACTATTCTTTCATGTTTTGCGTGTGCTAGGGACGTTACCGTGCTAGAATAGTTTTGCCTCACAAAATTAAATATTGATGCTCTTTCCAATAGCTGCACCCACCAAGGATCTCGATCATCGATAGTGGGTATACCAAAGCAGGGTGCTATATTTTATCTTGACCAATTGGGGCAGAAGTCGAACTTCTGTGCTCATAGTGTTGGTTTGCTAAATGGGGCTATCAAAACTGGTCAATGGTTTAGGAATTGCAAATTAAACTTGGAAGAAGTTTGGAATAAGGGAAGTAGGACTTCCGCTTCTACTTCAAATATAAATGTTACTGAAATCAATCTTGCTACTCATCCAAATGATTCTTGGGTATTTGATACCAGGTCGAAGATTCATACATGCAAATCATTGCAAGGACTAAGTAGGTCAAGAAAGTGTGTAGTAGGTGAACTAGATTTTCACGTCAGGATTAGTACTAGAATTGAATAATTGTTATTATGTTCCAGCATTGGGAACAAACATTATCTCTTCCTCATGTTTGGAGGAAGAAGGTTATGAGTTCGTGATAAAGAACAAATGTTGTTCGATATTCTCAAATGATATGCTCTATGGTGTTTGTCCATTAGTGAATTGATTATATATTCCGAGTCTCTAAGATGCACACTTTTATAACATCAGTACTAAGAAACAATGAATCAATGATTTGAATCCTACCTACATCTGGCATTGTCGTTTGGGTCATATAAATGAGAAGCTTGTGTAGAAGCTCCATAGTGCTGTACTTTTGGAGTCATTTGATTTTGAATCATATGACACATGCGAGTATTGCTTACTTGGCAAAATGACAAAGATGCCTTTCACTGGAAAGAGTGATAGGGCGAATGAGCTCTTGTCCATAGTACATACTGATGTGTGTGGTCCAATGAGTCACATAGCTAGGAATTGTTTTTAGTACTTTATCACTTTTACCAATGACTTGATGAGGCATAAGTGGGAATCCTTAGAAAAGTTCAAGGAGTTCCAGAATGAAGTAAAAAATCATACAGGCAAGACAATTAAATTTCTACAATCTGATCATCGAGGTGAATATTATAGCATGAGTTTAGTGATCATCTAAAGTAGTGTGGAATAGTTCCACAACTTACTCCAACCAGCACGCCCCAGTGGAATGGAGTGTCCGAGTGGAGGGACCACACCTTATTGGACATGGTTTGGTCTATGATGAGTCATGTTGATATTCCTTTATCCTTTTGGGGACTCGCTCTAGAAACCACGACTTTCACTATAAATAAAGTTCCATCTAAGTCAGTAGAGAAGATGCCATATGAGATGTGGTCTAGGAGGCTTCCCAGTTTGTCTTTTCCAAAGATTTGGGGATATGAGGCGTATGTTAAATGTTTGATGTTTGACAAGCTCACTCCTAAGTCTGACAAGTGCTTCTTTGTGCGGTATCCTTGGTAAACAAAAGGATACTGTTTCTATAATGGAGAAGAGGGAAAAGTGTTTGTCACTCGGAATGGTGTATTCCTTGAGAAAGAGTTTCTCTCAAAAGGAGTTAGTGGGAGGACGGTGCATCTTGAAGAGGGTCAAGAGCCACTAGAAGGTGTTCTTGATCCTACTGAACAACAACAGGATGTGCAAGGTGTTGCAGACTCTGTTGTACAAGCGCCAGCCCCACGAAGGTCTAAGAGGGTGAGCCATTTGTCGGAGAGGTTCATGTTCTTAACCATCGAGCATCGTGACGTGTTGTTGTTGGACAACGACGAGCCCAAAACCTATGCGGAAGAAGTGATGGGGCCAGAATCTGAGAAATGGCTTGGAGCCATTGGATCCGAGTTGGAGTCCATGCGAGAAAACCAAGTTTGGAACTTGGTTGATCCACTCGGTGGTGTAAAAACTATTGAGTGTAAATGGACCTTCAAGAAAAAGATAGACATTGATGGAAATGTTAACATCTATAAGGCACGATTGGTGGAAAAAGGTTTCAGACAAATTGAATGTGTTGATTATGATGAAACATTTTCGCCCATCGTTATGCTTAAGTCTATTCGGATCATCCTAGCAATTTTCGCATTTTGTGATTATGATATATGGCAAATGGATGTCAAGATGACTTTCCTGAATGGAAACCTAAATGAGGATGTGTACATGACACAGCCTGAAGGTCTTGGTGCTCTGGGTAATGCTAGGAAAGTTTGTAAGTTGTAGAAGTCCATTTATGGACTGAAGCAAGCTTCTCAGAGTTGGAATCTTCATTTTGATGAGGTAGTCAAAGGGTTTGGCTTCATCAAGAACGAAGAAGAGCCTTGTGTTTACAAGAAGGCTAGTGGGAGGTCACTTGTGTTTCTGGTCTTATATGTGGATGCCATATTATTGATCGAAAATGGCATTCCTTTGTGGAATGCTATCACGACTTCACTGAAAAATATTTTTTCGATGAAAGATCTTATGGAGGCAGTATACATTCTGTCATAAAGATCTATAGAGATAGATCATAGCGGCTAATTGGTTTAAGCCAGAGTATGTACATTGACAAGGTTTTGTAATGGTTGAAAATGTAGAATTCCAAGAAGGGGTTTCTGCCAATGTCACATGGTATTTCTCAAAGTAAGACTCAGTGTGATGTGACAACTGATGCGATAGAGAAGATGAGTGCGATCCCGTATGCCTCCTCAATTGGATCCATCATGTATGCCATGTTGTTTACACGCCTAGATGTGTCATATGTTGTAAGTGTTACGAGAAGGTACCAATCAAACCCGAGTGAAAGTCACTAGGTTGTAGTAAAGAGTATCCTCAAGTACTTTAGAAGGACTGAGGAAATGTTCCTAGTGTACGGTGGCGAAGAGGAGCTCATTGTGTTGATAGCAAAAAATGGCATTAAGGCTAGATTATCAAAATATCAATTTTTGGTGATTTGGGCCGAAAATACACATGTCCAGGGTCTGACCGAAGCCCTACGGGGCCGAAGCCCATCGAGATACGGCTCCGAAGGTCTCCAGCCAGCCCATGGGCTTCGACCAGGAAGCCTTCGGAGGCCCACACTGCCGAAGCTTCGGTACCTTCGGAGGCCCACGCTGTCGAAGCTTCGGGAACCTTCGGAGGCCCACACTGCCGAAGCTTCGGGAACCTTCAGAGGCCCACGCTACCGAAGCTTCGGCCCAAGTAGCAGGCCTCGGTGGGCCTGACCGAAGCCCACCTTGGCAGAGATAGAGATTGACGCGTTGCCAGCTCAAGCTTTATCCCTATCCGGTCGGATTAATAGCAGATTAGATTAGAGTTAACCCTCTATAAATAGAGAGGCCTGGCCGACATAGAGGCCCCCCAACACAAACAAACCAAAGCCATGCTTTGATCGTACCTTTACTTTACCTTTACTTTTCTGTACCTCATCGTGGGTTTGCTTGGAAGCCCTCTGTCCGCCACTACGGAACAGTGGTAAGCCTTGGTACTTCGCCTGTGAAGTCTCCGTTAATCTACATAACAGATTGCTATCGCCTTGTTACTTCGCCTGTGAAGTATCCGCTAATCCGCGTAAAAGATTACTACCTTCGCCACCCGTGCAATACCTCGCAAATTCGGTCCTAAGGCCGAATTGGTACTTCACATCATCCTTGTTGCAGGTTCGCACGTTTGGAGCCCCTTCGTCGGAGGTGCTCAGAGCTGAGAGATTGGTTCCGGAGGTCCCCAGGATGCCCTTCGACGAGTCTGTAGGCTTCAGCAGCAGGCTTCGCCAGCACACTTCGTCGTAACGGACTTCGGCATGACTACACTCCGCACCAAGACGAAGTTACACTTGTGCGTAGCCTTCGCGTCACTTTTCTGTACCTTGCTGCATCAAAGATCACACGCCAAACCCCACTGTTCGGAGGTGATTACCGTGTCCAGATCCGTTCGGAGTTCACCTTCGGCCGGATCAGTTCGGGCGCCGAAGCACCCTTCGGCGGAACACTTCGCACCTAGCACCGAAGTACCCTTCGGCAGAGCACTTCGCACCAGACGCCAAAGGTACCCTTCGGCGCACCCTTCGCTACAGACTTCGAACCAGGAGGACTTCGACTGGTTTGCTGATTCTAATCTGTTTAACCTATTTCTTTCGGCTAACTGGATTATTTCTTGTAATCTGGTTGCCTGGCGACTCCACCCCCCTTATCACTATTAAGGGTGGTCGAAACGCGGCGTCGGTGCTACTTCACGCTTAGGCCTGTCCCTAAGTATCCGTGCACTTTTGGATCACCGGACTGACCCAAGTGCGGGGGCACGTTTCCGTGCCAACACACTTTTTGGCGACTCTGCTGGGGAAGAGCTACGCCAATACGATGAGTACGTCTACATCGGCCACCGGTACATCCACTTCGACTACTACGTCTACACCGCCGATGGACACAACAGGAGGCGCAGATATCAACAGCCGCAACATAATGTCCCCTACTCTCGGAGATATCCCCGTAGAAGACCGAGAAGAGATCGAGGCAAGGCTAAAGGCGCTCCAAGACATGATGCTTGGAGGCTACATCAAGACATGCGCAGGCTTCATCAAACGCGACATCATCACCCCCGATACCGCTCAGGTCTAGGTAACACCGGTATCGCCTCGTTTATCTTCTTTAGAAATTGAGCAAAAAATAGCCGCATCAGTAGATCAGGCCGTTAGCGCTTCGCTAGCCAACCGTTTAGATTCGGCAGTCAGCTCCCAAGTAGAGGCGACTCTTAGAAGGTTTGGCTTCACTGAGGCCGTGACCCCGGTTCCTATAGCTAGTACACCTCTGACGAACATGTCTCCGACTTCACCACTTATGGCCGAGACCAATCATTATGCTTATGAACAAACTAACACTGCATATCACACAACACCTGCGCCAATACCCGCGCTACCCGCGCCACACACGCAGGCGCCCGGACACGAGCACGCTATACAAATAGCACGTAGGGAAGAAGCAAATGGCTGACATGCCAATATCCCACCGCGTGTCGCGCCCCCACATGAGAGGCGCATGAAAACGAGCTACCAAGATGATTTAGATGAGCGGATCCGCGCACTGTTTAGGGAGTGTGCCGGCTTCGTGCCCAAGGGACGGATTAGGGTTTATCGCAAACCATACCCCGATCATCTTGATACAGTGACCTACCCTCACGGCTATAGGATCCCCGAGTTTACTAAATTCGACGGCGAGGGCAGCCGGACCATGCTATAGCATGTTAGTCAATTTTTGGCGCACTGTGGAGAGGTTAGCGGGATAGACGCCCTAAAGGTTAGACTATTTTCTCTCTCGCTATCAGGCACAACTTTCACTTGGTTTTCGGCGCTCCCGCCGAACTCCATCCACACGTGGGATGATTTAGAACGGAAATTCCATGATTACTTCTACACGGGTGAAAAAGAACTTAGGCTTTCGCATTTGACATCAGTTAAACAAAAATCTAGTGAGAGCGCCTCTGAGTACATCAAGCGTTTCAGAGATACCAGAAACCGATGTTTTAGTCTTAATATTTCAGAAAGGGATTTGGCTGAATTAGCTTTTAACGGGTTGCGTTCCGAACTTAAAGAAAACTTGGATAACCAGAACTTTTTAGAAGTTAGCCAAGTCCTACAGCAGGCTCTGGTCCAAGAAGGCCGAGCCAAAGACAAGAAATTTATTAAGACGTTTAGCAAGCCTAGGGCCGAGATCCACATCATGGAGCGCTCTGATGAGGAGGAGTCAGAGGAGGAGGACTCGACCGACATGTACGCGGCCGAATGGGTTACAAACGCTAAAAACAAACCTGTCACTTGCTCCGAACTTCGACCATCCCCCACAAAGAATAGACTTAACGAAATCAAATACTCGTTCGATGTGACTAAATGTGATAAAATATTTGATTTCCTCTTAAGAAGTCAGCTTCTCAGGTTACATAAGGGCCAGGTTATCCCACCTACCGATGAGTTGAAAAAGCATCCATACTGTAAGTGGCATGATTCGCATTCTCATAATACTAATGATTGCAATGTTTTTCGGCGGCAGATACAATCGGCCATAGAAGAAGGACGATTGAAGATAGACCATGATCCAAAAATGAAGCTGGATAAAGATCCTTTTCCAGTTAACGCCATCGACCTCAGCGAGAAGGTGTTGATTCGGCCAGAACAGGCCAAGTCCGCTAAAGGAAAAGATGTGATTATTGGAGAGTCGCGTGCTTGCACCCTCGTACTGAAGAACCCCGAGGTAGGTGTGTGGAAGCAGAACGTCAATACTCCTTCGGCTAAGGCTCGCAAGAGGCCGAAGGTGACATATAACATGCTGTTGAACAAACATCAGAAGAGGGCCAAAGAAGCAGGCCCACGCGCTCAGCCAAAGCAGCCGAAGAGGCCAAAACCTTCAAAGGGTACCTTCGGACCGAAGGTTGCGGACCCTCCGCATGAAGGCTTCGGACCGAGGTATCCTAGTGCTTCGCACGTGAGGAGCCATGCTGAATAGCGTGGGTCTCATGGCTCCAGAAGTGATGAGTCATTGTAAACGATAGTTAAAGAGGACTGAGAAGAATGAAGATCTGCTGTTTCATGGGCCGCGTGTGACTCAGGTACACGGGCAGCGAGCGACTGTCGGGCAGAGGAGGCTGCGAAGTCGGGCTGGCCCAATCTGGGTACATGGGCCAGAAGCAGTAGCAGACCCACTGGGCTGTTGACCAAGGTTGACTCAGGTACACGGGCGGTGAGTGATTGCCGGGCTGAGAGATCGGAGCTGCGGAATCGGGCCGGCCCAATCCGGGTACCTGGTGCAAAGCCGGTGGAGGCTTTGTCAGTTTCGGCGCAAAACTGACAACCGTTGATCTTGTATCCGACTGTCCAGAAGAGAAGCCGTAGTCGCTACAAAAACATAGCTTCCGGATAAGTCACCTGTATCTCTAGGCCCACAGTCAGTCAGTCGTGTCTGTAAAAATACCTAAGGGCAGTAGAGTCTTTTCCTTTATTCCTGCGTCTGTAAAAAACCCTAAGGGGCTGGTGGAATATTCTAGGCCATTGGGCAGCCTATAAATAGGGCCCCAATCCCTAGGGTTGGACTACCCTTTTGGCTGAAATCAATACTACTCCTTTGGGTCATTTTGTCTCTTGCATTTTCTCTCTCTCTCTCTCTTCGGTTGTGCGCCGCCAAGCTACTTGTTCTTGTTTTTGGTGCCTTGCATTTATTCAGTTCTCTCTGATGCAGTGAAGCTTCTATTCTCTGATCGCGCGCAACATTTTTGTAGCAGTTTTTATGGCATCGTTTCACATGCATAGCTGATTTTCCTGAACATTTGTGCCTCGGTTGCTACTGTTCTTCACGGAAGTAGTAATAGTTCATACTGGTTGCAAGTAGTACTACTACACTGTAGCAACAATACACTAGTACTCTAGCCTTGCTTTTACTGCACAGCTTTTTGATCGAGTTGACAGGACTAAAATCCCTTTTCTGGCTGTTCTCTGGCGAAGCCCCTTCTCTGTTCGAAGCCCCTCAGCTCCGTGAGGCAGGCTTCGATCTGACATCCTTGAAGGCTTCGCTTGAACTTCAGCTTCAATTTTGTGCTGTGTTTCTAGGTTCGCAGAACACTTTGCACTTTGTGAGCTTCACATACTTCGATAGTCTTTGCGAAGGTGTTCTCAGTCACGAGATGTTCGAAGTCGATACTTCGTCAGGCTTCAGAGTTAGCTTCGAAGCTAATCTCACTGATAGACTTCGCTTAGTGTTTGCTGCTGTCTGTGTCGAAGGTCTTGATGCGTTTGTTCGAAGGTAGAACGTAGGCTTCATTTTGGTTTCTCTGTCACGTGTCAGCCTTCGCTTCTCTTTTCGAAGGTTGCTTTTTCGAAGGTAGAGTGTAGGCTTCGAATTTGGTTTCTCTATCATGTGACAGGCTTCACTACTCCTTCGAAGGTTGTCTTTCTGTGCAACGTGTTCGAAGGTTTGTTCGAAGGTTGTACCTCGAAGTACTCTGATCGAAGCAAGCTTCATTACCTTCGCTTCGACCAGCGAAGCAGGCCTCGACCTCCGAAGAAGACCTCGACCGGCGAAGCAGGCTTCGCCGAGTTTCGAATAGGAGACAGATTTGAACAGGTAACTCCTCTTCTCACCCATAGTGCACCTAGATTGCTTTACTGAGAAATTTTTCTAGCCATGACTTGAGTATTTTGTCTATCTGTCTAGTAGCACTACTTTTGTGTTTCTCATTTTTATCAACAGTTGCTTCTAGGCTAGATACCTTTAGACTTAGGCTATCTGTTCATTCTTTGATGTATAGTCTTTAGAGGTGCGTTGGTGATTGGGAGCAGGCCATTGATTCGAAAGAATTTTTAGGCGCCCATTCACCCCCCCTCTGGTCGCTACTTTCGGTCCTACAAGTGGTATCAGAGCGAGGTTAGGGTTTTTCCATACCTTAACCAGTTCTAAACCCCAGTAGTGACCATGACGTCTCCTGGCAAGGTCCCGTCCTTGGAAGCCTATGGCTATAACTATTGGAAGACTCGCATGCGAGCCTATCTCATGAGCCAGGGTTCGGACATTTGGGACATTTGCGTTCACACCACGTTTGTCATATTGCCAGTCGCTGAGCATGGTACTGCTGGTATCATTGCTCAGCATCTGAGCAACAGTAAGGCTGTGAACATTCTTTTCTCTGGTTTAGGTCCCACTGAGTTTGAGCGTGTGAGCCATCTCTCCACGGCGAGAGAGATCTGGGTTCTCTTTGATGTCTATCACTGAGGACCAGCTAGAGTTGTTGGGTGATGATGATTTGTGTCTTTTTAACAACCGGTGCGTCGTGTCTATGACAAGAGAATGTTCAAAAGACATGGCACAAAATCCGGATGCTTTGAGTGTGGTGATCCAGGACACTTCATCGCCGACTGCCCCAAGCGCAATGGTCACAAGAAGGGCACCAGTGGTGGCATCCATGACTCCGGCAAGCACGAGAGCTCATCCTTCAACAAGGGCAAACCGAAGACCAGATTCTTCAAGAAGGCCCTGAAGGACTACCGGCGAGAGAACAAGAAGCGCGACAAGGCCTTCTTCACCGAGATGGAGAAGAGCTACTCCAAGCGGTCCACGTCTTCTTCCTCTTCATCGAGCTCAAGCGATGAGGAGATCGCCATCAGGAAGGGGAAGGACAAGGACGATCCGGCGGGTCTCTGCTTCATGGCCTTCGGAGACAAGCCGAAGAGCCGCTCACACCAGCGCCGAAGATCCCGCAAGAGCTTCTGTTCAATGGCTCTTGGGGATAAGGAAGAAAAGAGCTCCTCCGACGACTCCGACGACGACGACAATGAAAAGGTATCATCCTATGAGCGCGAAATCGTTGATTTACTTGAGAGCAATCGTCAGGAGTTGAAATATTGGGAAAAACTGCTTAGGGGGCTAAGAAGAGGATAGATGAGTTAGAGAGTGAGCTTGCCGTAGCCAACGACAGAATTGAGAGTCTATCTTCTTCCCCTTGCTTGGGTGATAGCAGTGAGTGCCCGAAGTGTGAGGTGCTTCTGTGTGACCTGACTGAAGATTGCTTCAAGTACTACAAAGGGTGTGAGGCGTGTCAGAAGTTTGGCAACATCCAATTAGCTCCTACCTCATTACTCAATCCTATTGTTAAACCATGGCCGTTTCGAGGTTGGGGTCTAGACTTCATCGGCCAGATCTATCCTCCTTCCTCAAAAGGGCATCTGTTCGTGTTGATGGCAATGGATTACTTCACCAAATGGACCGAGGCCGTACCTCTCAAGAACATGACCCATAACGAGGTACGCGATTTTATTTTAAAGCACATCATACATAGATTCGGCATCCCTCAAACTCTTACTATGGATCAGGGTAGTTCATTTGTTTCAAAAGAAGTAAGGGACTTTTCCGAATACTATGGCATTAAGTTAATAAACTCTTCACCTTACTATGCTCAGGCCAATGGTCAGGCCGAGTCTAGTACTAAAACCGTGATTAAGCTTATCAAGAAGAAAATTGAAGAGTTTCCTAAAAGGTGGCATGAGGTGCTTTCCGAGGCGTTATGGGCTTGTAGGATTGCGAAGCACAGTGCCACCAAGGTCAGCCCATATGAGTTAGTATATGGACAAGAGGCTGTTCTGCCTGTAGAGGTAGATCTTGGCTCCTTAAGAGTATTGAAGCAAGACGGTTTATCGGTCAATGAATATGAAGCTCTTTTGAAGGACAGTCTGGAGGAAGTGACCGATAAGAGACTAAGAGCTTTAGAAGCCATAGAGGTAGACAAGAAGAGGGTAGCTAGAGCCTACAATAAGAAGGTTAAACCAAAATCGTTTCAAATAGGAGACTTGGTATGGAAGACGATTTTTCCTTTAGGCACGAAAAGTCCCAAATTTGGGAAATGGTCGCCTAGTTGGGAAGGTCCTCTTAAGGTAGCCGAAATCGCTCCCGGCAACGCATACGTGTTGGAATCCCTGCAGGGAGAGCGATTTCGAAGGGCTTTGAATGGTAGGTACTTAAAAAGATACTTCCCGAGTGTGTGGCAAACGTCATAAAATGTCAAAAAGCCGATATGAACAGTATCGTCTCAAGCTCATTGTGCTTTTAGTTCACTAGTTCACTAAAAGCCAGGGGGGCATGTGTTGATAGCAAAAAATGGCATTAAGGCTAGATTATCAAAATATCAATTTTTGGTGATTTGGGCCGAAAATACACATGTCCAGGGTCTGACCGAAGCCCAACGGGGCCGAAGCCCATCGAGCTACGGGCTCCAAAGGTCTCCAGCCAGCCCATGGGCTTCGACCAGGAAGCCTTCGGAGGCCCACGTTGCCGAAGCTTCGGTACCTTCGGAGGCCCACGTTGTCGAAGCTTCGGGAATCTTCGGAGGCCCACGCTGCCGAAGCTTCGGGAACCTTCGGAGGCCCACGTTACTGAAGCTTCGGCCTGAGGAGCAGGCCTCGATGGGCCTGACCGAAGCCCACCTCGGCGGAGATAGAGATTGATGCATTGCCAGTTCAAGCTTTATCCCTATCCGGCCGGATTAATAGCAGATTATATTAGAGTTAACCCTCTATAAATAGAGAGGCCTGGCCGGTGTAGAGGCCCCCCAACACAAACAAACCAAAGCCATGCTTTGATCGTACCATTACTTTACCTTTACTTTTCTGTACCTCTTCGTGGGTTTGCTTGGAAGCCCTCCGTCCACCACTACGGAACAGTGGTAAGCCTTGGTACTTCGCCCGTGAAGTCCCCATTAATCTACGTAACAGATTTCTATTGCCTTGTTACTTCGCCTATGAAGTATCCGCTAATCTGCGTAAAAGATTACTACCTTCGCCACCCGTGCAATACCTCGCAAATTCGGTCCTAAGGCCGAATTGGTACTTCGCATCATCCTTGTTGCAGGTTCGCACGTTCGGAGCCCCTTCGCCGGAGGTGCTCGGAGCTGAGAGATTGGTTCCGGAGGTCCCTAGGACGCCCTTCGATGAGTCTGTAGGCTTCAGCAGCAGGCTTCGCCAGCACACTTCGTTGTAACGGACTTCGGCACGACTACACTCCGCACCAAGAAGAAGTTACACCTGCGCGTAGCCTTCGCGTCACTTTTCTATACCTTGCTGCATTGGAGATCACACGCCGAACCCCGCTATTCGGAGGTGATTACCGTGTCTAGATCCGTTCGGAGTTCACCTTCGGCCGGATCAGTTCGGGCACCGAAGCACCCTTCGGCGGAACACTTCGAACCTAGCGCCGAAGTACCCTTCGGCAGAGCACTTCACACCAGACGCCGAAGGTACCCTTCAGCGCACCCTTCGCTACAGACTTCAAACCAGGAGGACTCCGACTGGTTTGCTGATTCTAATATGTTTAACCTATTTCTTTCGGCTAATTGGATTATTTCTTGTAATCTAGTTGCGTGGCGACTCCACCCCCCTTATCACTATTAAGGGTAGTTGGAACGCGGCGTCAGTGCTACGTCACGCTTAGGCCTGTCCCTAAGTATCCGTGCACTTTTGGATCGCCGGACTGACCCAAGTGCGGGGGCACGTTTCCGTGTCAACACATTGTAAGTGGTTATACCGATGCTAGCTTTTAGACTGATAAAGATGAATCTCGATCACAATCTAGTTATGTGTTCTTCCTCAATGGAGGCGCAGTGAGTTAGAAGAGTTCCATGCAAGATACGGTGGCTGATTCTACAACAAAATCTATGTATATCGCCGCTTTAGAAGCTGCGAAGGAGGCCATTTGGATTAGAAAGTTTGTTTCTGAGCTGGGTGTTGTTCCTAGTGCGTCCAGTCCAGTGGACCTCTATTGTGATAATAGTGGTGCCATTACGCAAGCCATAGAGCCTAGATCACACCAGAAGTCCAAACAAATACTTCGACGATATCACCTGATCTACGAGATCATTGAGAGAGGTGATGTGAAGATTTGCAAGGTGCACACAGATTTGAACATGGCAGATCCATTGATGAAGCCTCTTCCACAACCCAAACATGAGGTGCACCTGAGCTCCATGGGTATTAGATACTTGTGTGAATGAGTCATGCGTATGTGGAAGATTCTAGTAGAGTCTATGCTGATGTGTGATGATAATTGCTATCTTGTTCCTTGAATAAATGTCATTTACATTTGATTAATGAGTTGATAACTTGTGATGTTAAACTATTTGTATTATAACAATATTGTTCAAAAGGGATCCCTAATCTTGTCATCGTGTGGGACAATGATGACACATATATTAGCACATTTGACTGATTGATGATCACATTTCACAGATCATAGACATAGAGATATCAAATCAGTGATGTGGACACATGTTGGTGAACATGGTGTTGGATAGACCCACTTGAGATACTGCTGGGATTGTTATTATAATGTGCCATCAGTTGTCATCTCAAATAGTGTACCTGCAATGTCCTTGGACCTGAGATCATCATTTGATTCTAGAATGCGTAGTGACACACTTAGATGTGAGCGGTGTGTTGTGAAGCATGTCTTGGGATGTGAGCGGTAAAGAAGGAATTTACACCTCCTAATAATGGGAAAGACATCTCTAGCCCCTCGAGGTATTGGATTGGAAAAGTGCATGGCCATGC
This sequence comes from Zizania palustris, assembly GCA_019279435.1. Lineage (NCBI taxonomy): Eukaryota > Viridiplantae > Streptophyta > Magnoliopsida > Poales > Poaceae > Zizania > Zizania palustris. The sequence continues at coordinate 42,404,551 of JAAALK010000290.1, read as the reverse complement.
TACTATGAGTAAAGAGTTAGTCATGATTTGAATCCAATACTTGTTCGAGTGAAAATGTCGAGCTATCCAACAAGAGTGGCACGAAACTCACCTTGAGCTTGACTGATGTCGTGTGGTAAAGGGACTGGTGCTTGTGTATATCAAAGGTTCAATGAAAATTGATTTTGTACACTTTCAGGGGTCAATATGTGCTGCTAGGTACCACTATTTATCATAGAGTCAGAAAAGGTTTCCGGTGAACAACCTATCGGGTCACACACTTAAGGGGATGGATTAAGAAACATGCAAAAAATTAGTTCTTGTGCAAGTGGGAGTTGAAGGAAGTATGCCCAAGAAAATTCCGCAGATCAGAATTTCTGATAGGTGTATCGGAAGTTCCGATTATTTTTGGGACTTGAGTTAGAGAGCGAAACTGACTTTAGAAGTTCCGATATGGTATTGGAAGTTTCTATGGTTGGATTCGCTACATTAATCGGAAATTCCAATTTGGAATTAGACGTTCCAATTATTTTCTAGTCTCGAGTTAGAGATCAAAAGTTGCTTTGGAAGTTCTGATATGGTATCGGAAGTTCCAACGAGCCAGAAGTTCCGATTTAGAATCGGGGAAAATTGTATTGATCAGAAGTTCCGATATGTGTATTGGAAGTTACGAGGCGGGAAAAAATAAATTGGATCTGTTAGGGTATCATACTAGATTGAGGGACTGAAAATACTCTATCAGAAGTTCTAATCCAACATTGGAAGTTCTGACGTGAGTAAAATAGATTGGATCTATATGAACACAAATCAGGTGTAACCGATTTGTGGGTTTCGAGATGTGGACAACCAGGGGCTCTCAGGCCTATATATAGAGAGGAGGATGAGGTTTTGGATAACAAGCTTTTGGATAGTTTAGACCTAGCCACCAATAACTCCTCTGTAACACCCCAGAATTAAAAATAAAATAAAAATGAGGGAAATAAATTTTCTGGAATAAAAAGGATTTATTTAATTAAGGAAAAGGCTAAAAGAACCCAATTAAAGCAAAATAGGGAGAAATATTTCAAATTTGAACCTGAAAAATTTATGGTGGAAACTAGATGCCAAGAAATATTTTTGAGAATTTTTACAAAATTTTAGAAATAGTATTTCAAGCTCTACAGGAATATATGAATTTCTGGAATTAAATTAAATGGAAAATACATTTTTAATAACTTTAGGCCGCCTCCCTTCTTTCCTCTCGGCTTGGCCCAGTCCAAAACCGCGCCCGCTAACAGGCGGGGCCACCCTGTCGGCGCACTCCCGCCCTCTCTTCCGCGCGCCACGCCTGGCCGGTCCCACCCATCAGCCTCCGATCCGCGCGCATTAGCCGCTTACATCCCGAGCCCGCTGGTCGGCGTCCCGTACACTCTCTCTCCTGCGCGCGTACGCCCTCACCAGAGCCCACTGACATGTGGCCCCCACATGTCAGTATCATCGTCTTCAAAAGAAGGGGATCTCCCCCTTCCATCCCCGACGCCCCCTTTCAATTCTTCGCCGCCGGCCACCGTGATACGCCGAATTGAGCCCGGATTCACCTGCCCCGATCACCGGCGACCCCTTTCCATCCTTTTCCCACGCGCCTTCGCATGTATGGCATGAATCCGAGTAATAGGAAGTTCGCCGGCGTTTTTTTGGAATCCAATTCTGCCGTCGACGAGCCTATAAGATCCCTTGACACCGCCGCACCCAAGCAACCCGAGAGGAGCCCTAGCTCTAGCACTTACGAGCGCCGCCACCGTTTTTCTCGGTTTTTCCTTTGTCTCCCCTCCGTCGAGCCCTCGCCGGCGACTCGAGCCACCACCGCCCTCGCCGTCGCCACCGCTAGGACCGCCTCCACGCCCTCTACCCCGGCCTTGCCTTGGTTGGCCGTGAAGACCGCCGGAGCGCCTCATCGCCATCGATCCCGAAGAGCTCCACCACCCTCTCCTCGTCGCCGATCACCGCCGGTCGTCGTTCGCTATCGTCGCCGGTACCACCGTACTCCCCTCCCTCCCCTCTATCCATTTTCGCCGTCGCCTAGTGCATTAGGCCGCCGCTCGTCATCGCCATGGCTCGCTGCCGCTCGGCCGGAGTTGGGGACGAAGCCCCCTGGCTCCCCCGTGCCGCCGCCGTGCTGGATTGGATTGTGGCCGTCAGATACCACACGGATGGCTGTGATTAGATCCCGAGATCAATGGCCGAGATTGCCTTGACCGGAGTTGACCGGTATCGGCCAATCTGAGCCCTCCAATCTCATTTAAATCCCCACCCCGCTCACAGCCGCACGATCGGGATCCTACGGTCCTGAGCCATCCGGTTCACGCGCACAGTCAACAGTTCACGGTGAACCCAGTTCACCGTGGACCAGAGAATGTTTTCCCATTTAAAGAAAATTCAGAAAAATAGTTTAAACTTTAAAAATTCATAACTTGCTCAATTTAACTCCAAATTTGACCATTTCAATTCTGGAAAATTTGTCTTTTTATTCTCTACACTTTTATGCAATAAAAACAATATGCTTATTTTGCACAAAATATTCTTATTAAATAATAAAGACAAATCCCCTTTGGGATTTAATTTATATTTCATTAAAATAATTCAGAAAAACCCTTAAAAATTTCATATATTAATTTCATAGGACATAATGACTCCATTTCACTGTTTTCAATGCAATAAAAATAGAATGTTCTTTTTGCCCATTTCATTTTATTAAATCATATTTCAAAGGCACTTTTAGGATAAGTAATTAATTCATATAATAAAAATTGAACACTTTATAAAAATATCATGAAAACTTATATGATAACTTCAGAAGACTTAATAATTAATTTCACTATTTTTACTGCAATAAAAACAATAAGGTTGTTTTATACCTTTTTACTTCACCTTTAAAAAGGGAAAATAAAACCCTTAGGAAAAATACTTATATCAAGTTATAAAATTCAGAAACCTCTTTAAAACTTAATCTTAAATATTTAAGTAATAATTTAAGACTCTATCTCTTTTACTTAATCCCACAAAAACATGTATGCATGTATGATTGATTTTTGGATTGTTTATTGAATGTTGTGTTTACTTTTCCGTATCGAGAAGACTACGACGCCGTCGACAATCCGGAGTCTTACCCCGAGGTTCCACCTTCACCATTCGCGGATCAAGGCAAGTCACAACCCCATTTTGATAATCATTGAGCCTGTGTTTTAATAAATTATCGCTATAACTCATAGGATAATATTGCATTAGTCAAATATCAAAGCCCTACACATTATATTTATTAGATCCCTGTCCTTGTGTGTAAACCCAAGCCATGCTTATTGAGCCCACTCTCCTTGTCACTCTACAATATTATATTAGCTAGTGTCCAATGTACGACACAACTGCTATAGGATAAAAAGAATGAGTCGTAGATAGCTGGATTCTACTATATGTATTTCCCTGTTATTCTCGTCTCTGGACTCTGTTGGAGTTGGCTATGTTATAAGTATGGTGGGTTCCGGGTGCAAGCTAGGGCATTGGTTGGTCACACCCGGGGCACTATAAGGACTGGTCCGCGGGATCCGTTGCAAATCACTTCCGTAATAACCACAAGTCTAGTGGGTAAGTCCTAACTGGAGTTATGGATCATTCCAACTTGGAACACTATAGTGGAGGGGTACAAGGGGCAACCTGCGGGTGACTTGTACCGACGTGGCTCAAGGGGGTTATGGCGTGGCCCGAAGTGACTGGGAAACCATACGAAACCTATAAGAGGGTGTTATCGAATTGGTGCGTTCCATGCTGAAGGTTTTGGCACGAGTTTCTCATGACAGGAGTCATTTAACACACTGCGGTGTGCGGGAAATGAGTGCCTTGTGGGTACAGTGGTACACCTCTGATCAGAGTAATAAATCTTTTCGAAAAGCCGAGCCCACGGTCAAGGGTGGGTTGTGTGACCTCTCGCAGTTAGTTTACCATTATGTAGATGTATGTGTTATTCATGTCATGTAAGGACTATTCAGCGAGGGTGGGCTGACTGTACCCCTCGAGTTAGAAGATGATGCATGAACTCATGTTTACTTTTCTGCACTAATAACTGGATTACATTAATTGCTTTACAAATATGCTTTTCCGCAAAAGTGAGCCACTACCTTCCTTGTTATTACCTTGCATTATAATTGCATTCGGTGGCTTGCTGAGTACGTTTGTACTCACCCCCGTTGACTTACACCACTAGAGGCAGTCTACTACGAGGAGGGCGAAGGTCTGGAGTAGCGACCCAGTCAAGGCACGAGACTGGAAGAAGGCGTTCATCTAGAGGATTTATTTTATTAGTTTCTCTTTATTTATCTCTTTTGTAATAATATGGTCTACGAACCATGATTGATTGGCGTATTGTACGCAGTCGTGTGATGAACGTCTTGTATTTATTGATTTTCTATGGAATTTCAATAAATTCCCGGTTTTATTAAATCAGGGCGTGCCAAGATGGTATCAGAACCGACTTGACTGTAGGAAGCCAAACAGACCTGACCCTAGGACTTATATTAACCATATTTTCTTACCAAACTACTTACTCTCTCATCTTCTGAAGTTTTCACAAAAAAAATTCCTCTCTTTTGTAGATGCTGGTCCATACCATGAGTGGAACTCTCCGCGATGAGGCTGGGTTCGATCACGAGCTTCGCATGCTCGTCGACTTCCTCGACTTCATGCATGAGCCCGCGTTCCACGGGATCTTTCCCGATGCGAACGAGAGCTACTACGATGTCACGGTCGTCATCCGCCCCTTCCCCACGCAGCCTCCATTCTATACCCATGGAGTCGGAGGACCTTCCTTCGTGGTGGCCAGCCAGCGCGCCGCTCTTCAGGCCCTCGCCGAGCTCCGGTTTGTCTACGACAGCCAACACTGCGACACCGTCTACCGCTTCATGCCCATGCGTACACCAGGGAGTCACCGCAGCTTCTACATCAGCTCCCTCACCCAGCACAACTCCGCCATCGCCCGCACCATGAGATTGTTGGAGGCCATGGACAATCTTCACACGGAGGTCGTCCTCGATGCAGATAGCCAGCATGACACCATCGACTTCTACTGCCACTCGTCGGAGAACCTGAACCGCGAGAACGCCGATCTTCATCGCCAGGTTCAACAGAACCATCACTTGACCGCCGAGGTGGAGGAGTTGAGGCGCCAGAATGAGCTTCTACGCCAGGGCGTCGCCGTCACCGCACAGCTACGTCGTCATCTCAAGGAGCTCCAGAAGGATCTCGAGGAGGTCGCTCCCCTTCCGCCTCGCAAGAGGAAGATGCTCTAGATCCCTACAGCTAGGCCCAAAAAGATCTCCCGCAGTGTCCCTCCCGTCGGGCCCTCTAGCTCCACCACCCCTGCACCGACCCTCTCTGTCAAGCCTGAGATTGAGTCGTCCCCCGAGCTTCCCTAGACGTAGTTTTATGGTTGTTTGTTTTATTTTTGTTGCTTGGAGTGTAGTGTCACTCATGTCAGACTATAAAGCATGAGTGTGAAAGTTAGTAAGAGATTAAATATGTAAGCATCTAGGTCAAACTATTCATCTTGGGCAATAAAATCAGTAACAATTTCCCCTTAATTATTGGCACCTTCTTTCTGAACCCTTCAACTTCAGGATGGCCAACGACCAATGATCTGAAGCCCCGCACGATGGAAACACTTCGGGCAACTTGCCTCAGTGGGGAGCAACTGGCCAACGGCTGGCCCCCGTTGCCAATCATCCCACACTAGCGGAGATGATGGCAAATCAAAACCAACTGATCGCCACGCTGCTCACCCAGATGCAGCAACAACAAAACCAAATGCAAGAGCAGCAGGCACAGTTGTTCCATCTCCATCAACAGCAACCCGAGCCTCCCCTCCGCACCGCCGCCCAGGCACCGACACCAGTCTCTCAACTCTTAGAGTTCCTCCGTGTCCGGCCGCCCATATTCTCCAGCACCACCAACCCGATGGAGGCAGGAGACTGGCTAAGGACCATCGGCAAGAAGCTAGACCTTCTTCCCTATTCCGAGCAGGAGCGAGTGACATTTGCCGCTCACCAACTACAAGGACCTGCCGCGGAGTGGTGGGACAATTTCCGTGAAACTCAGCCTAAGGGCCATGAAATTTCATGGGCTGAGTTTACCACCACTTTCCAGGCCGCCCACATTCCAGATGGCGTGGTAGCCCAGAAGCAGTAGGAATTCCGGGACCTGCATCAAGGGAGCAGGACCGTTACGGAGTACCTGCACGAATTCAACCGGTTGGCCCAGTATGCACCGGAAGAAGTGCGCACGGACGCAGCCTGCCAAGCCAAGTTTCTTCGGGGACTGAAGGACGAGCTCTCCCTTCAATTGGTCTCCGGGGACTTTGCCAACTTCCAAAAGTTGGTAAATAAAGCTATCATCCAAGAGACCGAGCAAAACAAGGTGGACCAAAACAAGCAAAGAATGATCGCCTACCGCCAGCAGCAAGGAGTGATGCAGAAGCCACACCCGGTGGTTCCGCCTCAAGCCCCAACCCCTGCCGAGCCACGGACCACCCTTGGTGGACCAAGCTCAGCCATCCCACCCCAAGCACCACCAGCCGGAAGAGCACCAGTGCAAGCTACCGGATATAAGAGAGACAGGCACGGTAACCCAATAATATGCTTCAACTGTCGCCAAGAGGGTCACTTCTCCAACATGTGCCCCTACCCCAAGCAGGCATCATCCTCCATTCCAAGCCCGATGGGACGTACCCAAGTTCACCACATCTCCGCTCAAGAAAACCAAGGTACGACAGAAGGCATTTCCAATATAACCCCAACCAACCCTGACCCAGAGAACGCTTTGCCTGTTTCTGAAGCAACACCTTCTCCTAATCCGGAGCACTCGTAGAACCCCGTCCTTTAGTTTTCCCGAGGTTTGCTTTGAATCTCGAGGACGAGATTCTTTGTAAGGGGATAGGATTATAACACCCCAGAATTAAAAATAAAATAAAAATGAGGGAAATAAATTTTCTGGAATAAAAAGGATTTATTTAATTAAAGAAAAGGCCAAAAGAACCCAATTAAAGCAAAACAGGGAGAAATATTTTAAATCTGAACCTGAAAAAATTATGGTGGAAACTAGAGGCCAAGAAATATTTTTGAGAATTTTTACAAAATTTTAGAAACAGTATTTCAAGCTCTACAAGAATGTATGAATTTCTGGAATTAAATTAAATGGAAAATACATTTTTAATAACTTTGGGCTGCCTCCCTCCTTTCCTCTCGGCCTGGCCCAGTCCAAAACCACACCATATGACAGGTGGGGCCACCCTGTCAGCGCACTGCTTCCCTCTCTTCCACGCGCCACGCCCGGCCAGTCCCACCCGTCAGCCTCCGATCCGCGCGCATCAGCCGCTTACATCCCGGGCCCGCTGGTCGGCGTCCCGTCCCCTCTCTCTCATGCGCGCGTAGGCCCTCACCAGAGCCCACTGACATGTGGCCCCCACATGTCAGTATCGTTGTCTTCAAAAGAAGGGGATCTCCCCCTTCCATCCCCGACGCCCCCTTTCCATTCTTCGCCGCCAGCCACCGTGATACGCCGAATTGAGCCTGGATTCACCTGCCCCGATCACCGGCGACCCCTTTCCATCCTTTTCCCACGCGCCTTCGCCATGTATGGCATGAATCCGACTAATAGGAAGTTCGTCGGTGTTTTTTTGGAATCCCTCTCGGCTTCCCCCGTTTAGGCCTTCCAATTCCGCCGTCGACGAGCCTATAAGATCCCTTGACACCGCCGCACCCAAGCAACCCGAGAGGAGCCCTAGCTCTAGCACTTACGAGCACACCACCGTTTTTCTCGGTTTTTCCTCTGTCTCCCCTCCATCGAGCCCTCGCCGGCGACTCGAGCCACTGCCGCCCTCACCGTCGCCACCGCTAGGACCGCCTCCAAGCCCTCTACCCCGGCCTTGCCTTTGTTGGCCGTGAAGACCGCCGGAGCGCCTCGTCGCCGTCGATCCCGAAGAGCTCCGCCGCCCTCTCCTCGTCGCCGATCACCGCCGGTCATCGTTCGCCGTCGTCGCCGTTACCGCCGTACTCCCCTCCGTCCCCTCTATCCATTTTCGCCATCGCCTAGGGCATTACGCCACCGCTCATCATCGCCATTGCTCGCCGCCGCTCGGCCGGAGTCGGGGATGAAGCCCCCTGGCTCCCCCGTGCCGCCGCTATGCCGGATTGGATCGTGGCCATCAGATACCGCACGGATAGCTGTGATTAGATCCCGAGATCAAGGGCCCAGATTGCCTTGACCGGAGTTGACCGGTATCGGCCAATCTGAGCCCTCCAATCTCATTTAAATCCCCACCCCGCTCACACCACACGATCGGGATCCTACGGTCCTGAGCCATCCGGTTCACGCGCGCAGTCAACTGTTCATGGTGAACCCAGTTCACCGTGGACCAGAGACTGTTTTCCCATTTAAAGAAAATTCAGAAAAATAGTTTAAACTTTAAAAATTCATAACTTGCTCAATTTAACTCCAAATTTGACCATTTCAATTATGGAAAATTTGTCTTTTTATTCTCTACACTTTTATGCAATAAAAACAATATGCTTATTTTGCACAAAATATTCTTATTAAATAATAAAGACAAATCCCCTTTGGGATTTAATTTATATTTCATTAAAATAATTCAGAAAAACCCTTAAAAATTTCATATATTAATTTCACAGGACATAATGACTCCATTTCACTGTTTTCAATGCAATAAAAATAGAATGTTCTTTTTGCCCATTTCATTTTATTAAATAATATTTCAAAGGAACTTTTAGGATAAGTAATTAATTCATATAATAAAAATTGAACACTTTATAAAAATATCATGAAAACTTATATGATAACTTCAGAAGACTTAATAACTTAATTTCACTATTTTTACTGCAATAAAAACAATAAGGTTGTTTTATACCTTTTTACTTCACCTTTAAAAAGGGAAAATAAAACCCCTTAGGAAAAATACTTATATCAAGTTATAAAATTCAGAAACCTCTTTAAAACTTAATATTAAATATTTAAGTAATAATTTAAGACTCTATCTCTTTTACTTAATCCCACAAAAACATGTATGCCTGTATGATTGATTTTTGGATTGTTTATTGAATGTTGTGTTTACTTTTCCGTATCGAGAAGACTACGACGCCGTCGACAATCCGGAGTCTTACCCCGAGGTTCCACCTTCACCATTCGCAGATCAAGGCAAGTCACAACCCCATTTTGATCATCATTGAGCCCATGTTTTAATAAATTATCGCTATAACTCATAGGATAATATTGCATTAGTCAAATATCAAAGCCCTACACATTATATTTATTAGATCTCTGTCCTTGTGTGTAAACCCAAGCCATGCTTATTGAGCCTACTCTCCTTGTCACTCTACAATATTATATTAGCTAGTGTCCAATGTACCGACACAACTGCTATATGATAAAAAGAATGAGTCGTAGATAGCTGGATTATACTATATGTATTTCCCCGTTATTCTCGTCTCTGGACTCTGTTGGAGTTGGCTATGTTATAAGTATGGTGGGTTCCGGGTGCAAGCTAAGGCATTGGTTTGTCGCACCCAGGGAACTATATGGACCGGTCTGCGGGATCCGTTGCAAAGCACTTCCGTACTAGCCACAAGTCTAGTGGGTAAGTCCTAACTGGAGGTATGGATCGTACCAACTTGGAACACCATAGTGGAGGGGTATAAGGGGCAACCTGCGGGTGACTTGTACCGATGTGGCTCAAGGAGGGGTATGGCGTGGCCCGAAGTGACTGGGAAACCATACGAAACCTATAAGAGGGTGTTATCGAATTGGTGCGTTCCATGCTGAAGGTTTTGGCACGAGTTTGTCGTGACAGGAGTCATTTAACACACTGCGGTGTGCAGGAAATGAGTGCCTTGTGGGTACAGTGGTACACCTTTGATCAGAGTAATAAATCTTTTCGAAAAGCCAAGCCCACGGTCAAGGGCGGGTTGTGTGACCTCTCGCAGTTAGTTTACCATTATGTGGATGTATGTGTTATTCATGGCATGTAAGGACTGTTGAGCGAGAGTGGGTTGACTGTACCCCTCGAGTTAGAAGATGATGAATGAACTCATGTTTACTTTTTTGCACTAATAACTAGATTACATTAATTGCTTTACAAATATGCTTTTCCGCAAAAGTGAGCCACTACCTTCCTTGTTATTACCTTGCATTATAATTGCATTCGGTGGCTTGCTGAGTATGTTTGCACTCACCCCCGTTGACTTACACCACCAGAGGTAGTCTACTACGAGGAGGGCGATGGTCTGGAGTAGCGACCCAGTCAAGGCACGAGATTGGAAGAAGGCGTTCATCTAGAGGATTTATTTTATTAGTTTCTCTTTTTTAACTCTTTTGTAATAATATGGTCTACGAACCATGATTGATTGGCGTATTGTACGCATTCGTGTGATGAACGTCTTGTATTTATTGATTTTCTATGGAATTTCAATAAATTCCCGGTTTTATTAAATCGGGGTTTGACATCCTCTCCTCCATTTCTTAGTCTCAAAAGTTGAGAGTGAGGATCACCCGTTCTCACGTGTAGTGCTAGCATGCCGTTGTGGGAAGTACTCCATCCCTTTACATGTGGATACCATGGAGGCGCTGCTCCAATAGCGACGCTCGTGGACTTCATCACGTGAACAACTACGTCATCTTCACCGATTGGATTGGCGAGGAACGGCTAGAACGAAGTGAGGATAGGCAAGGACGCGCTTCCTCAACATCTTCTTCCACCGCACCTAGCGCGTCTTATCCTAGAAGGTACCAATCTATGATCTCACATGTGCATGCTACTTGGGCTTGGGGACGAATTTTTCAAATTTCTGTCTAGCATAGCTTTCCCTTTGCCCAACAAGCACCATGTTAGGAAATCCACTATCGGGTTTAAGCTGATCATTTGTAGAACATCGACTCCAAATAAAGAAGGGGTATTGGCCATTCAAGTAGTCACCTCGGTGATTCAAGGTAGAAATATATCCAGATATCAAGGTTGAGGTAACAAGGTTGTATGATGTAGGATTCATAAGACCGTGTCGATACACAGAGTGGGTATCCAACATTGTACTAGTATGGAAGAAAAGTGGGAAGCTCAGGGTATGCGTTGACTTTAGAGATCTGAACAAGGCAACCCCGAAAGACGAATACCCAATGTCGATTGCGGACTTCCTGGTGGATGCCACATTGGGTCACAAGATTATCAACTTCATGGACAAGAATGCAGGTTATAATCAGATTTTCATGGCCGACGAAGACATCCACAAGACGACCTTCCAGTGCCTAGGCGCTATCATACTTTAAGAGTTGGTGGTGATGACCCCCGGCTTGAAAAATGCTAGAGAAACTTACTAGAGGGCCATGAAATACATCTTCCATGACCTAATCGGCTTATTGGTGGAGATATACATAGATGATGTCGTGGTAAAATCAAGTAATACCTAGGACCATGTGGACGATCTATATGAAGTTCTACAGAGAGCCAGGAAATACAGGTTAAAAATGAATCCTGAGAAGTGTGCTTTTGGTGTATCAACTAGGAAGTTTCTAGGGTTCATTGTGCATGAAGAGGGATTGAGATAAGCCAGCATAGCATTGAAGCAATCAAGAACATCTAGCCCCTTGCCGATAAAACCAAGTTGCAATCATTAATCCAGAAGATAAACTTTCTGAGGAGATTCATAGGTGATCTTTCAAGCAAAATAGAGTCGTTTACTCCACTATTGAAGTTGAAGCCTGACTAGGAATTTATATGGGGAGAAAAGTAGCAAAAGGCATTTGACGTGATTAAGAAATACTTAGTCTCGCCCCGAGTGTTGATGCCACCATAGAAAGGGATTCTGTTTAGGTTATATTTGTCAACCGATGATGAAGCCATCGGGTCTATCTTCGTTCTGGAGATTGATAAAAGAGGGTAATTTTCTATATCAGTAGAAAACTAATAGATGCTGAGACCTGATACCCCGTGGTGGAAAAGCTCTATCTATGCTTATACTTCTCGTGCACTAAATTGAGACATTACCTCCTGTCATCAAAGTGCACTATGATATGTAAGGCCGATGTCATTAAGTACATGCTATCATCCCTAGTGTTGAAAGGGCGTATCAGAAAATGGGTCCTCACTCTCACCGAATTTGATCTTATATATGAATCGGTTAAAGCAGTAAATAGAGAAGCGATAGCCGATTTCATAGTCGAGCATAGAGATGAGGCAGTAAATCATGTTGAGTCAACACCATGGACCCTATTCTTTGACAGATCGGTGTGCTTGCATGGATGTGTTATAGGCATGGTGATCATTTCCCCTCAGGGGCAACGTTTGAATTTGCATATACCATTAGATCTTTCTCCACCAATAATCAGACTGAGTACGAAGCAGTATTGAAGGGGTTGCAGCTATTGGAAGAAGTGGGCACCGATACAATAGAAATTTTGGGAGACTCTCTACTGGTGATGAGGCAACATTCAGATGAGTACGAGTGCAAAGAAGATATGCTAAAAGAATATCATGATCGGTGTCAAGATATAATGTCAAGCTTCCGAAATATAACTCTTACTCATATCCTAAGGGAGCAAAACTCAGAAAGCGAACGATTTGGACCAAACAACATCAGGATATAAGCAAATGGCAAGGTCGATCGAGGTAAAGATCACAGAAATAGAGGTTGATGATTGGAGGTACAATATTAATAATTATATAAAAATACTTTTACATTGGCACCAAGAAGACTCAAATATCAAGCAATGAGATATGTGTTGCTTGTCTAAGACTTGTACCATCGGACGACCGATGGAGTTCTCCTCGAATGCATGAGCATCGAAGAAGCTAATGTGGTGATATGTGAAGTACACGATGGCATATGGGGAACACACTAGTCGGCCGAGAAAATGAAGTTGTTGCTTTGGAGAGAAGGTTACTTTTGGCCGACTATGGTGGAGGACTGCATAAAATATTACCAGGGGTGCTAGGACTGTTAGAGTGTAGTGCACGGATGTAATAAAACCCAGACTTTATTGAAATTCCATAGAAAATCAATAATCACAAGATGTTCATCACACGACGACGCACATACGTCAAATATTTGTGGCTCGCAGACCTTATTATTACACAAAGGTTAAAATAAAAGAAACAATGAAAATAATAAACTCGATGAACATCTTCTCCAGGGTTGCTTCCATGACTAGGTCGCTCCTCCATACCATCCTCATCGTAGTACGCCTCTGAAGTGGTTTTTCCAATAGGTGAGTACAAACGTACTCAAAAAGCCACCGAGAAAATGCAATAATAATGCAAGGTAGTAACAAAGGGAGGTAATGGTTTGAAGTGCGAAAAAGTAAATTTTTATCTTGCAACCTTTAATGTGAGTCCGGTTTATTCATACACAATATTTAAATCATGGATGATGCAACATCTTCTAACATGAGGAGTACAGTCAGCCCTCCTCGCTCGACAGTCCTTACATGCCCAAACAATTATGCAACACTTCTCAAACATAAGCTAACTGTGGGATGTCACTCCACTCACCCTTGACCGTGGGCTTGACTTTTGAAAAGATTTAACTCTGATCAGAGGTGTACCACTGTACCCACAAGGCACCCATTCTCGCACACCGTAGTGTGTCAAATGACCCAAGTCACTGGAACTTATGCCGAAACCTTTAGCATGAATCGCTCCAACTTAGTGACACACACTATAGGTTTCGCCGGCGTGCAGGTGCACCGGACAAACGTTGTGCCCCCTTTTGTGCCACATGGCCCAAGCCACCCGCAGGTGCTGCTTGTCCCTCTCCACATAATGCCTCGGGTTGGAACGACCCATACCTCTAGTTAAGACTTACCCACTAGACTTGTGGTTGGTATGGAAGTGCTTTGCGACGAATCCTGCAGACCAGTCCTTATAGTGCCCTGGTTGCGACTAACCAATGCCCTCGTTTGCACCCGGAACCCACCATTCTAACTTATCAAACCAATTCCAAGACAACCAGAATACCAAGGGTGAGAGACATAGGGGATCATATATCCGAATCCAAGTAACTACGACTCGTTTTTAAGCCTATAGCAGTTGTGTCGATACATTGGACACTTCTAATATTAATAAGTATACTGGTGACAAGGAATTCAGGCTCAATAGCATGGCTTGGGTTTGCACATCAAGGTCGGGGATCCGATAAATATAATGTAGGGTTATTCATTTGACTAATGCAAATATAACCTATGAGTTTCAGCGATATTTAATTGAAATCTGGGCTCAATATGCTCAAAATGGGGTTGGTGATTGTTTTGTTCAGTTAAGGGAGAAGAGTGAGCTTCGGGAAAGTATTTCGGCTCTTCGACGACGTTGTAGTCTTCTCGGTACACAAATTGAGAAATAACAATCAATCAAAATAGTATAAAATCACAACACAAGCATATAAATTTTATTGAGTCAATTTGAAGGGGATAAAATATAAAGCCTCTGAAATTAAAATAGGTATTTTTAGGGTTAATTTAAGGAAGTTATGGATTTTTGAAAGTATAAAGTGATTTCTTAAATTCTGTTTTAATCCCAATTAATTAATGTAAGATGTTTAGTGTAAACATATAACTTTTATTGGATAAACCTGAAGATAACAAAAAGACAAGTTTCCTAAAGTTTGAATGGTAATTTTTAGAGTTGATTCCAAGGAGTTATGAATTTTTTGAAGTTAGGAATTCATTTCTTAAATTTTATTTTAAATTTCAATTAAATAATATAAAATATCCAGTGTAAACATATAAATTTTATTGGATGATTAGGAAGAGAATAAAAAGATAAACTTTATGAAATTTGAATTGTCAAATTTGGAGTTAATTTGAGCAAGTTATGAATTTATAAAGTTTAAACTAATTTCTGGAATTTAATTTAAATCCTAATTTAGCCTTCGGTCCACGGTGAATCGGGTCCATGGCACTGTGCTATGAGCTGGTGAGTTTTAAATGAAAACGGGCGGCTGAGATGCGCTGGTACCGCTTCGATCCAGATGGACGGCTGAGATTAAATCTCGTGTGTGAATTAATCTCCTTCGCCCAATTGAGATCGTGCGGTCGTGATTGGACCCGACACAGCACGTGTAATTACTCGTGCCGGTCGTCTTCTCCGACGACGGCAAGGGCATGCAGCGGTCGTGGTGGTGATGGCGATGGCTAAGGCTACCCGATGAATCTTGAAATGGAATCAGTGCAGTGAGGGGAACATGATGATACCAGCGAGGTGGCTCGAGACCGATGGAGCGATGCCGGCGATGAGCGGGGGCGGTGGAGTGGTTCGGGTTGTCGGTGGGGATGGTGTTCTAGCAGTCTTCAACGAGGATGGAGGGGTGACCGATGTCGTGGAGGCAACGACGGTCACATCGAGGGCAACGACGAGGTGGATGGCGGACTCCGGCGACGGTGAGCGGCGATAGGAGGGCGAACAGAGGGGCGGCGCAAAAATGCTTAATGTGGCGCTCGGTTCTGTCTAAGGGAGACAAATTGGAGGTGCATTGGAGGCAGTGTGTTCAGGGGTCCTTCATAGTGCTCCAGCGAGGGTGAGGTGGTCGGGCGCAATGAATACCGAGAAGGGGGAGATTTAACTCTGCGAGGCGTTTACAACGATTAATGGGAGTAATTGCGGTGGAATCCGAGGGAAAACGTGCGGAGGATTGCAATGACTTAATTCTGGCGATTAACCGGAGCTTGGCCACATGGAGGAGGTGATCAGATTTCACTGCGGTGGTCGGGGATCTTGGGCGCTCGAGGTAGAAGACGACTGAGAGGGTGAGGCGACCGGTCAATGAGCGGTTGAGGTCTAATGGCGCAACGGTCGGCGCCGACAGGTGGGCCTAAGTGCGTAAGCCGTGAGGGGAGGAGGCTGACAGGTGGGCCAAGTCTCGGGCGTGAGGCGGAGTTAGCCGATAGGCAGGGCCCGCTTGTCGGTGAGAGGGTGCCGTGGTGGATGGGTTGGGCCGGCCGGGGAGAGAGAAATGAGGGGAGCGGCCAATTAGCATTTAAATTGATTTTCTGAATAAAAATAATTATAGAAATTGATCCTTAAATTATGGACTACCATCCAAGGTTGTAAAAATTTGTAAAAATTCCCAAAATTGTATCTTGGCCTTAGGAACATAATATAAATTTTCCAGATCAAAATTTGATTTATTTCTCTAGATTGTATTTAATTAGGCATTTATGACTTTATGTGAATTAAAATAAATCTTTTCTGACAATTTCTGATTTTTGATTTTTCTAAATTTATTTTATTTCTCTAAAATTTGGGGTGTTACAAACCTACCCGCTTATAGAGAATCTCATCCCGAGATTCGAAAAGTCCCTAGAATAGCTCGGGGTATTGGGCTTTTAGGTCATCCTCTTTTTCCTAGGTGGCTTCTTCGGTGGGGTGGATACTCCACTGAACCTTGCTGAAGCGAACCACTCGATTTTTGGTCACTCTTTCCTTGACCTCTAGGATCTAGATGGGCTTCTCAACATAGGTCAGGTCTCCTTGGATATCGAGCTGCTGAAGATCCACTCGTTTCGTGGGTACTCGAAGAGACTTCTTCAGCTGGGAGACGTGGAACACGTCATGTACTCCGGCTAAGGAGAGTGGTAGCTCCAACTGGTATGCAACCTCTCCTTGTCAACGAATGATCTAAAATAGGCCAACATAACAGGGAGCTACCTTCCCCTTCATGTTGAACCACTGAGTGCCTCGGAGGGGAGTGATTCGAAGATAGACATAATCGCCTTCCTCAAAGGCTAAATCTCTGCGTTGGTTGTTGGCATAACTCTTTTGGCATGATTGGGCTATATTCAATCGGTCCCTGATGACCTTGACTTTAGCTTCGGCCTCTCGCAGAATGTCCATACCAAACAACTAAGATTCACCATCTTGATCCCATAGTAGCGGCGTTCGGCACTTACGTCCATATAACGCCTCGAATGGTGACATCTGCAGGCTTACCTGATAGCTGTTGTTGTAGGAGAACTCTGCATAGGGAAAACTTTTGTCCCATATTCCACCAAAGTCTATGGCATAGGCCCTAAGCATATCTTCCAACACTTGGTTCATCCTTTCAGTCTGACCATCGGTCTACGGATGATATGCTGTGTTGAAGTTCAGACTGGTGCCGAGCTCTTCCTGAAGGTTCTTCCAAAACTTGGAGGTAAACTGACTACCTCGGTCAGACACGAGCCGGGTCATGTATAACTCAGCTAGATTTGAACCATTGTACGTCATCTTGACGGGGTTGAAATGAGCCACCTTGGTGAGTCGATCGATGATCACCCAAATGGAATCATACCTGGCCTGGGTCCTGGGCAGTCAAGTGATGAAGTCCATTCCTACCTCTTCCCACTTCCATTCGGGAACCTTAAGGGGTTGTAAAAGATCGGCATGCCTTTGGTGTTCTATCGTGACTCATTGATAAGTGTCACAACTTTCTGGTACATCTTGGTACTCCCGAGATGTATGGAGTACAAGGTCTCATGGGCTTCTTCAAGAATGAGAGCCTTTAGCTCGGGCTTGTTGGGCACACATATCCTCTTCGTCTTATCCTTCTTCATGGCAAATATGACCGGTGCTTCCCAAGGTGAGGTACTTGGTAGAATATAACCTTTATGTTCAAGCTCTTCAATGTTACTCTTCACTTCGGCTAGTTCGTTTGCGGCCATCCGATATGGTCATTTGGAAATGGGTGTGGTCCCGGGGACGAGCTTGATCCTGAATTCAATGTCCCTCTTGGGTGGCATTCCTAGCAGTTCTTGTGGGAAAGTGCCCGCATATTCTCGGACTATAGGTAATTCTTCTACGACCATATGGTGGAGAGGAGTCCTTCTTAGACCCTAGGTGGCAACTCAAAGGTGATGTGATTCCATCCTCGTTGGTTATGGTGACGGACTTGCTGGCGCAGTCTATCATTCCCTTCTACTTCATCAACCAGTGCATACCGAGGATGATGTCAAGGCCCTTGTGTAGGACCGAAAGTAGCGACCAGAGGGGGGGGAATGGGCGCCTAAAAATTTCTTGCTAAACTATATTTTAATCCCAACACCCAAATAAATTTAACGAGACAAAAAATATTTGCAAAGCAAATTTCAGGAATTAAAGTTGTCTAGCTTAAAAAATGACATGTGTCCTAATTAAAATGATAATAAAATAATCTAGATAAAAATACTGCAGTAAGTAAAAACACCTAGATAAAGACACGGAATATTTATATTTTAGTCTAGAAATAAAATACTAATCAAATGAATAAACCATGGATCATTAAGAATTAATTCAGTAATAAACCTAAAATATTACACGTAAATCTAGAATAAAAATTATTATTGCGACTAACAATATTTTTCTGTTTATACGAACTGATCAAAGTATATTGACATAAAAATATACGAGTACTAAAATATTTAGGCAGATTAAATTACCACGAAATTTCTAAACAAGTTTTCGCTAATTAATTAATAGATAATTATCTCTAAAAGTGATCTACTAAAAAAATAGGAGATTGAAAAACTTACCTGCGACGTCGTCTTCGCTTGCCGTGCGTGATGCCGTGGGACAGTAGCCAAAACACAGCTCCCGCCCAGTCGATGCGTCGTGGAACCTCGCCGTTCGGCTACACCTCACGCCAAAGCCTCACCGTGAGAAAAGCAATAGGGAATCGTGTGGGGCCCGCAAGGAGATTTCATGTGATGGCTGTGAATTGAATTCCCAAAAGCAAAAGCATAGCCCTGCCATGCCTAGCCGGCGTAGGTGCAGGCTAGAGTTTGCATGTGCTGATTGCATGCGCAGTAATCAGACGCCAGTTGCTGTCGATGTCGCGCGAAAGAGAGAACGGGGAAGAAAATATGACGCCGGCGAAAACCTTCGTGGAAGAAGACAAATTTTTGTAGATTGAAAAAACCGTACATGGACTATAGATTGTAGATTGATCTAGAAAACAGTCATCTATCCCAAGGGGGGATAGGGGCCTATTTATAGGCAAATCATAATACATGAAAAGACTAATTTACCCTCGGGTAAATTAAACTGACTCTAAAATAAATTCCGAAAATTACTAAAAAATTATTAGAAAAATCACCCGACTCAAATAAAAATATTCTAAACTTAAAAACTAAATATTAATATCCTAAAAACGAAATAATCATGGGTTGTCAGCTTTACGCCGAAACTAACAAAGCGTCCACCGTCTTCGCATCGGGTACCCGTATTGGGCCGACCCGACCCCGCAGCTTCCTCAGCCCGGCAATCGCTCGTCGACCATGTACCTGAGTCAAACCCAGTCAATAGACCAGTGGATCATCTATCGTTCCTAGCCATGTACCTGGATTGGGCCAGCCCGACTCCACGGCTCCTCTGCCTAGCCGTCGCTGACTGCCCGTGTACCTGAGTCACATGCGCCTTAGACTCGGCAGGTCTTCATCTCTCCCTTCCTTTGACTTCCGTTGACAATCACTCATCACATCTGGAATATCAAAACCATATTCTTCTACATGGTTTCTCACCTTGCAATCTATAAGGATCGGGTCTGCACAAAATAATACCCCTTGGATTTCTATCCTTATCCTTGGGCTAAATAGGGTGGCTAGATTTTTGTTGCCGGGGGTGGCAATTACCAAAGGCTTAGGTAGTTGGAGTACTTCTAGTCCATTATTCATCAAAAACTTCTAAGATATGAAAGAGTGTGTTGCTCCTGAGTCAAACAATATTACTGTGGGTATGGAATTTGCAGTAAACATACCGAGGATGACTTCTAGGACTTCTTGGGCTTCTTTCGCGGTGACGTGATTGACACGAGCGTGGATTGCCGGGTTGGGAGCGGCTCCTTGGGTCTGCTTGGGGTGAGGACACTGATGGGACTAGTGCCCTTCCATGCGGCAGTTGAACCACACGACGGGCTTGCCGTTCTGGTCCCTCAGAATATTGGCCTTGACGGCTAGTGCCGATGGGTCTAATGGAGCCGGTGGAGCTGGTGGAGCTAGGAAGGGGTTCCTGGTACTCGGATCACCAGAGTGGTACTACAGCGTGAAGACGGGGCGAGGGTGATGGCTTGGTGCATGTGCTGGAGGAGTGAAGCGGGGCCTCTGAAGGATTCCCTGGTTGTGCTTGAAGGTTATCATCTTCCTCTTCTTGAGGTCCAGCCGGTTCTGCTCAGTCTCCTGGATGATAGCTTTATTCGCCAACTATTGGAAGTTGGCGCAGTCCACACCGACAAGTTGGATGGATAGCTCATCCTACAGTGCCCGAAGCAACTTGGCCTGGTGGGTGGCGTCGGTGCGGACTTCCTCTGGCGCATAACGAGCCAGACAGTTGAACTTGTGGAGGTATTCCGTGAATGACTTTCCTCCCTGCTGCAAGTCACGGAATTCCTGCTGTTTCTAGGCCACGACCCTAGCTGGTACATGGGCGACACAGAAGGCGGTGGAGAATTCTGCCCAAGTGACCAAGTGACCTTCGGGTTGGGACTCCAGGTAGTTATCCCACCACTCTGCTGTCAGGCCCTAGAGTTGATGGGCAGTGAAGGCCACTCACTCCGAGTCGGAGCACAAGAGGAGATCCAACTTCTTCTCGATCGTCCTCAACCAATCCCCTGCCTCCATTTGGTTGGTTGTACTTGAGAAGGTGGGAGGTCTCACTCGTAGCAATTTTGACAGTTGGGTGGCGGGGGCCGGTGCAGGGGCTTGATGGCGTAGGGGTAACTCCAGGTGGTGCTGTTGCTGCAGACGGTTTATCTGAGCCTACTGCTCATGCATGTCGGCTAGTTGTTGTTGCATCTGAGCCAACAACGTGGTGATGAGTTGGTTTTTATTGGCCATCATGTCGGCCAAGGTAGGGATGTTGGCAACGGGTGTTCTGGTCTGGCGTTGCCCTAGGACTTCTCCATTGGGCATCACGTGGCTTGGTAGGTTGGGGGTGGAGGACGGGTTCTGCTCGTTGGCCACTCTAAAGATGGTAGTTTCCCAAAGATAATAAGAGGATGTTTAGAAAATTATACTGTTGGACCGGAAACGGCGACCAGAGGGGGGGGGGGTGAATGGGAGCTTTTAAAATTTCATACTAAAAATAGCCTTCTGTTTTAATTCTGTCTTCTGCGGAACAGGATTCGAACACACCCTTCGAAGTTCTGGTTCGGAGGTATTTTATAGCTCCGAACACAGGCTTCGCAAGGAGCAAAAGTTCGAAGCCAAGAAGACTTCGCTCCACGCACAACCCCAAAAATTCAGCTCTGCTAAGTCAGTGCGGGCTCCGAACACAGGGTGCCTTCGAGCAGGCTTCACACTTCACCCTTCGCAAGAGTGGACTTCCCTTTGAGGACTTCGATCAACTCTACGAAGGCAGTGCAGGCTTCGCACTACACCCTTCGCAAGAGCAGACTTCCCCCTGCGGACTTCGACCAAATACTCAGCGACAACAACTGGTGCTAGGCTTCGTACTTCGAAGGTCTAAACGCACACTAAACAGACTTCGCCAAGGACTTCGACAAGGGAAGAAAAACGGGCTTCAATTCAGCACAGAGACAGTGCTTCGCTAGTAACCAGAGAGGCCTAGCCTCCAGTTTATACAGAGCGAACAGACACTGAAATACACACTTCACCCAGACAGACTTCTCACACACCTCTCCAGAAAAACTCACAAGAAGATGGTGCACAGAGAAATCAAAGCATGCAGAGAAGTATGCATACAAGTTCAAGCAGTAAAAGAAAACAGAATCAAAGCTTCATTGCTTGAACAGGGAACACAAAATGAACTCACTGGATGAATACAGAGAGTATGTGGCGACTAGCACAGGAGCTCAAAAATGACTGCTCAAAGTGTTGATGTGACCTAGCTAGCCTCCACTATTTATAGGTACTATTCAGCCCTGTGAATAGACTACTTTACCCCTAGGGTTTACACTGCTTTTGTCTCATCAGAACAGGAGGTACAACTGGTAGTCTACTTTATTTGGAGGCTTCTTTTGTCAGCTTCGTAGAGGGGACAGCACCAACATTTGCAGAGCAGACGTTGTCAGCCTTTGTAGTTTTGGACCCTTCTGAAGCCCCCCTTCGCACGCGAGGGATGCGGTAGCTTCGGTGAGAAGCCTTGAGCCTGACGACCTTCACTTCACCGAAGTTAGCCTTCGATACAATAACGGTTTTGAGCCGAAGCCATCAAAGCCCTTGGGCCTTCGCACCAACACCATCGGAGTGGACCACCATGGCTTCGCAGCTTCTCCTAGCTCGAACTCCATCAGTCCATGTACCGAAGCCATGCATGGCCGAAGTACCTCAAGTCAGCCTCACTCCGGAGCCAGCTTCACTCCGAAGTCAGCTTCACTCTGAAGCCAGCCTCACTCCGAAGCCTGCTTCACTCCGAAGCCAGCCTCACTCCGAAGCCCCACCTTCGGAGTACCACCCTTCGAAGTCCCTCCTTCGTCCAAGGCCTCCGCATGAAGCATTCCATGAGCACTTCGTCGCAGTGTCTCTCCCCGAGCACACTCCTCGACGATCGTCACCCGAACCATGCCTTCGATGCACCTCGACTTCTGAGATCTTCGTCGGGTATACCTTCGAGTGCCTCCCTCCGGAGCACACTTCGAACGCCTTGCCTCATTGCTGAGGACTTAGTCCACCATACTTCGAAGTCACTCCATTCGGAGTAACCTTCGAAGTGCATCGCCTCCGAGGACTTCGTCCACCATACTCCGAAGCCACTCCATTCAGAGTACCCTTCGAAGTGTCTCACCTCCGAGGACTTCGTCTCGAAGTACCTTCACCCGGAGTCACACTCCGCACTTACTGCCTTCTCCCGGCGCACCTCGACCCGAGGTCCGACCTCGACCCCTTCGCAGCCTTCGTGACGGAGCTCCCTGCTCCCCTGGCATCAAGCCTCCCGCTTGACCCAGGTTCACCTACTGCGAACCGTCTGTCACCTCCGAAGTCACCTGCGCACCACAAACAAACAGACAAGTGTATCCAGTACCCCGGAGACCTCTCTAGGTAAGCAACCTCTGATACACACTCTGGTGTACCTCCCAAAATATCGAACCCTTCGGTACAACCCAGTCATCGTGTACTATCGGACCCCTCCGACAGGCACACTCCGCTGCAACAGCTGCAGCAACCAGACCCACCGAACCCTTCGGTGAAATAACCTCTAAACCCCTTCGGAGGGACCCCTTCGAATCAGAGGGTAAAATCTGTCAATCACTCATCACATACTCCGAAACCAACCCTTGGTTTCTCATATACTCAAAATATCTCACAGTTTTCTTTATTAAATGTGATATTATTTTCTATCTCACCCATAGCACAAGTCGCTATGATGGTATTACAAACAAGAAAAACAAACATCTAGTGTCTAGCGTCTAGCATAACCAACTAGTGGATGTCGGGGGTGTTTTCAGACCCTTGGACATATCCTGCTGTGGTGCTAGGCTCGGCCTCATCGTCAGCCATTACTCCTTCGGATGTTCCAGCCTCACCTGGACTGGGTAGGACCATGCTCCGCCTAGTCAATTTCTTTAGGCGGTGAAGGGACTTTCGAAGGGTCTTCCTCCTAGGGGGAACTGTGGGTACTAGTTCTGCAATATCCTTCTTGAGTTCCCGGTTCTAGCTAAGGAGTTTGGTAAACTCCTATCGAAGTTCATCGGCCTCCTAACGGTAGTAGTCGACCCAAGCTTGTGTCTCGTCGGCGAGTATGAGAGCCTTGGTGTGGAGGGTGTCCATAGCTGATAAGAGACGGGCCTATCGGGCTACCAGAGGGTTGTAGCTATCGAGATGGCTGACGTAGGTGCTGCGATCTGACCCTAGCTCCTGAGACGACAGATGGCGAAAGGTGGTGCCTTCCAAGCGGTCGTCATAGATCTGAAGAAGTTCTCCCAGTGCTCGAAGAGCTGTTTCTTGACAACCAATTTCAAAGCTTACAACTCTGACCGAGGTGGCAAAGGAGGTCAGCTCTGGGTCTGAGGCGATGAGGGTCAGGGTTACTTGGCATGGGCCACTCTCGCTAATCTGGTAGATCCCACGGTACTCTGGTTCATGGGTGTATTGTAGGAAAATTGCCAACATACGGAGCTCTTGGACGAAACCAGTGGGCTCCCAGCAGAAACTGCGAACATGGGTCGGCATCTACAAAGAAGGCAAACTTTAAAGAGTGCGGGAGAGGAGAAAAATATGAAGTATATTTTTATGAAATCCTGTAGTCAAGTTGACTCTAATACCATCTTGTTGCGTCCGGATTTAATAAAACCAAGACTTTATTGAAATTCCATAGAAAATCAATAATCACAAGATGTTCATCACACGACGACGCACTTACGTCAAACTTTCGTGGATCACGGACTACATTATTACACAAATGTTAAAATAAAAGAAACAATGAAAATAATAAACTCGATGAACATCTTCACCAGGGTCGCTTCCTTGACTAGGTCGCTACTCCAGACCATCCTCATCGTATTACTCCTCTGAAGTGGTTTTTCCAATGGGTGAGTACAAACGTACTCAACAAGCTACCGAGAAAATGCAATAATAATGCAAGGTAATAACAAAGGGAGGTAATGGTTTAAAGTGAGAAAAAGTACATTTTTATCTTGCAACCTTTAATGTGAGTCAGGTTTATTCATACACAATATTTAAATCATGGATGATGCAACATATTCTAACTCGAGGAGTTCAGTCAGCCCTCCTTGCTCGATAGTCCTTACATGACTAAACAATTATGCAACACTTCTCAAACATATGCTAACTGTGGGATGTCACTCCACTCGCCCTTGATGGTGGGCTCGACTTTTCTAAAAGATTTAACTCTGATCACAGGTGTACCACTGTACCCACAAGGCACTCATTCCCGCACACCGTAGTGTGTCAAATGAACTTATGCCAAAACCTTTAGCATGAATTGCTCCAACTCAATGACACACACTACAGGTCGCACCGGACCAACATCGTGCCCCCTTTGTGCCACATGGCCCAAGCCACCCACAGGTGCTGCTTGTCACTCTCCACATAGTGCCTCGGGTAGGAACGACCCATACTTCTAGTTAAGACTTACCCACTAGACTTGAGGTTGGTACGGAAGTGCTTTGCGACTCATCTCACAGACCGGTCCTTATAGTGCCCCGGGTGCGACTAAACAATGCCCTCGCTTGCACCCGGAACCCACCATGCTAACTTATCAAACCAATTCTAGGACCAACAAAATACTATGGGTGAGAGACATAGGGGATCATATATCAGAATCTAAGTACGTACAACTCGTTTTTAAGCCTATAGCAATTGTGTCGATACATTGGAAACTTCTAATATTAATAAGTATACTGGTGACAAGGAATTCAGGCTCGATAGCATGGCTTGGGTTTGCACATCAATGTCGGGGATCCGATAAATATAATGTAGGGCTATTCATTTGACTAATGCAAATATAACCTATGAGTTTTAGCGATATTTAATTGAAAACTAGGCTCAATATGCTCAAAATAGGGTTGGTGACTTGCCTTGTTTAGTGAAGGGAGAAGGGTGAGCTTCAGGAAAGTATTTCGGCTCTTCGACGACGTTGTAGTCTTCTTAGTATGCAAATTAAGAAATAACAATCAATCAAAACAATATAAAATCACAACACAAGCATATAAATTTTATTGAGTCAATTTGAAGGGGATAAAATATAAATCCTCTGAAATTAAAATAGTGATTTTTAGGGTTAATTTAAGGAAGTTATGGATTTTTGAATGTATAAAGTTATTTCTTAAATTCTATTTAATCTCAATTAATTAATGTAAGATGTTTAGTGTAAACATATAACTTTTATTGGATAAACCTGAAGATAACAAAAAGACAAGTTTCCTAAAGTTTGAATGGTAATTTTTAGAGTTGATTCCAAGGAGTTATGAATTTTTTGAAGTTAGGAATTCATTTCTTAAATTTTAATTTAAATTTCAATTAAATAATATAAAATATCTAGTGTAAACATATAAATTTTATTGGATGACCAGGAAGAGAAAAAGATAAACTTTTTGAAATTTGAATGGTCAAATTAGGAGTTAATTTGCGCAAGTTATGAATTTCTAAAGTTTAAACTAATTTCTGGAATTTAATTTAAATCCTAATTTAGGCTTCGGTCCATGGTGAACCGGGTCCATGGCACTGTGTTGTGAACCAGTGGGTTTTAAATGAATATGGATGGCTGAGATGCGCTGATACCCCTTCGATCCAGATGGACTACTGAGATTAAATCTCGTGTGCGAATTAATCGCCTCCACCCGATCGAGATCGTGCAACTGTGATTGGATCCGACATTGCACGGGTAATTACCCGTGTTGGTCATCTTCTCCTATGATGACAGGGGCATGCGATGGCCGCGGTAGTGACGGTGATAGCTAAGGCTACCCGACGAAGCTAGAAATGGAATTAGTGCGGTGAGGGGAACATGATGATACCGACGCGGTGGCTCAAGACCGACGGAGCGATGCTGGCAATGAGCGGGGGCGGCGGAGTGGTTCGGGTCTTTGACGAGGACGGTGTTCTAGCGGTCTTCAGTGAGGACGAAGGGTTGGCCAGTGTCGGGGAGGCGACAGTGAGTGGTGACTGGAGGGCGAGTAGAGGGGCGGCGCGAAAATGCTTAATGTGGCGCTCGGTTCTGTCTAAGGGAGGCAAATGGGAGGTGCGTTGGAGGCGGTGTGTCCAGGGGTCCATTATAGTGCTCCGGCGAGGGTGAGGTGGCAGGGCTTAGTGAAGACCGAGAAGGGGGAGATTTAACTCTGGCGAGGCGTTTACAGCGATTAAAGGGAGTAATCGCGATGTAATCTGAGGGAAAACGTGTAGAGGATTACAGCGACTTAATTCTGGCGATTAACCGGAGCTTCGGCCCACGGCGGAGGTGATCGGATTTTACTGCGGTGGTCGGGGATCTCGGACGCTCGAGGTTGTAGATGACTGATAGGGCGGGGCCGCTGGTCAATGAGCGGATGAGGTCCAACGGTGCACCGGTCGGCATCGACAGGTTGGCCTAAGTGCGTAAGCCATGAGGGGAGGAGGCTGACAGGTGGGCCAAGTATCGGGCATGAGGCGGAGCGCGCCGACAGGCGAGGCCCGCTTGTTAGTGAGAGGGTGCCGTGGTGGATGGGTTGGGTCGGCCGGGGAGAGAGAAATGAGGGGAGCGGCCCATTAACATTTAAATTGATTTTCTGAATAAAAATAATTGCAGAAATTGATCCTTAAATTATGGACTAGCGTCTAAGTTTGGAAAAATTTGTAAAAATCGACAAAATTGTATCGTTTCCTTAGGAACATAATATAATTTTTCCAGATCATAATTTGAATTATTTCTCTGGATTCTATTTACTTAGGCATTTATGACTTTATGAGAATTAAAATAAATCTTTTTCTGAAAATTTCTGATTTTTCTGAATTTATTTTATTGCTCTAAAATTTGGGGTGTTACACAGAGGTTTAGAGCTATTCAAAGGGCACCTACATCGGCCATTAACCCGTTAATTAAACCCTGGCCCTTTCGTGGATGGGGCATCGATATGATCGGCCAAATCTACCCAGCATCAAGTAAAGGACATAAGTTCATATTAGAGGCTACTGATTATTTCACAAAATGGGTAGAGGTCGTTCCCCTCAAAAGGGTTACTTCTACCGATGCTAGTGAGTTCATCTGGGAACATATAATATATTTTATCAGAGGAGTTCTAGCAATCCACAACCAGTATGGGCATCGAGCTCTTAAATTCATTGCCATATTACACACAAGCTAATGGTCAGGATGAAGCATCCAACAAGAGTCTGATCAAGTTAATAAAACATAAGATCAATGAGCGGCCAAAGCATTGGCATCGGTCTCTATTAGAAACACTCTAGGCCTATCAGATGGCACGTCACGGGTCCACTCAAGTACCACCATATTAGTTAGTTTATGGCCATGAGGCAGTACTACCTTGGGAAAATAACATAGGCTCAAGAAGGATAACATTACAAGACCAACTCACAGTCGATCATTACTATAATTTAATGAGAGATGGCTTAGATGATCTAGCACATGTCTGATTAAGAGCCCTTGAGAATATTGAAGAGAACAAAGCAAGAGTTGTCAGGTTTTACAACAAGAAAGTGGTGTCCAAGTCATTTGAAGAGGGATATCTCGTGTGGAAGCTTATCATGTCGATTGGGTCTAAAGACAATCAGATCGGTAAGTGGTCACTCAATTTGGAAGGACCGTTTCAAATACATCGAGTGGTACCTGGCAACGCCTATCTGCTCGAAGGACAAGACGGAGAAATGTTCAGGAAGGCACTGAATGGAATGTATCTAAAGAAGTATTTCCCGAGCATTTGGATAAATGCCTAAAGATATACACGCTAGCATCAAATAGCCGATACCGATGGTATCGCCCTTAGATTGCCAATGGTGAAACAATGTCCTTTGACAAAGAAGGCTCAATACCAACTCAAGGATCAGTAATGATATATCACAAAGAATAACATTTTGAGTTTTATAGGTCAAAGATCCGATCTAAAGAAAAGATTCAAAGAAGAGTGTGGCGCATTGCATTGATCGCCCACTCCCGAATCACATCGACGTTTCGAAGAATAGCCCAATCTTCAGCGTCTGAGCTGGGGTCGTTATTGATAGCAAAAAATGACATTAATTGTCAAAATTTGTACTTTTGGTCAAAAATATGCAAGTCTTGGCACAGGACGGTCTGACCGACCATATATCACCGGTCTGACCGGCCCCATTTCAGTCTGACCGATCCTATAAGGTTGGTCTAACCAAACCAATCTGAGTCCAAGTCAGATTAATTGATTTTGGGTAGATTTTATCTCTAATTAATTTTTAACGACTTAGACTTGTATCTAGGTCAAATTACGTCCCAAGCACATCATGTCCAACCCCTATAAATATAGGGGAAAGGCCGATTCAAGGAGACCGCCCCAAGAAACCCTAATAGATCCAATTTATTATTTACCTTGAATTGTGCCTTTACTTTTCAATCTACTTCCTTTCCCAAGGATTAGTTTATCGGTTTTTATCGGCAATTTGATCTCTTGGCCGAATTACCTCTCATATTTTGGAGTTTTTGTAGTGTTTTCATCTATTGTTCTTCACCAAAAACTCTGATTGCAAGTTGTCCATGGCAAGACGGTCGCCGGAGCCCTAGAGACCAACTTCCAAGAACTGTCGGTCTGACTAGAGGCATCACCCTTGTCTGACTAGCCCATGCCACATCGACATGCAGCGATCTGACTGGCGGCACAAGGCCGGTCTAACCGGGTTTCGTATACAAGCTCGGGACTCATCGATCTGCATGCTGGAGCACCATCCGGAGCCCCCTTCAGCCACCTTTGATCTGACCAGGGACTTCCCTTCGGTCTGACCGACCGAAGGCCAGGGATCACCCTTCGGTCACCTTCGGTCTAACCAGTGGCTTCCCTTCGGTCTGACCAATCGAAGGCCGGAGGCCCCCTTCGGACCCCTTCGTAGTATACGCCGGAGGCTACCCTTTGGCGAGACCCTCCGCAATGCCGGTGTAACCGATAGCCTAGCATCAGTTTGACCGGCCCATTTTGGTCAGTCTAACCACCAATTTACCTTCGGTCCAACCAGTGCCTAAGTTGGCCGGTTTGGTATTTTTCATCTATAACTCGGTTAGTTAAATAATATTTTATTATTGTTTAATAGTCTAGCGACTCCACCCTCCCTTGGCACTATCAAGGGTTGTCAGAACACGACGTCGGCGTCGTGTCATGCTAAGGGTTATCTCTAAGTATACACATGCTTTTGGATCGTCAAATCATCGTTAGTGAGTTCGTACTTTTATTGACAGATTTTATTGTCAATACACTTTTTGGTGACTCCGCTAGGGAGAAACATGACAAGTACTACTACATCGGCGATGGGTACATATCCCACATCTACATCAATGGTACCCTCAACGCCGATGGACCCGGTGGGGATCCTGGAGATCGACGATGAAAACATCATCTGCCCTACCCTCGACATCCTCTCCGAGGAAGATAGGGTGGAGATCTAGGCCAATACGAAAGAGATGCATGCTCTGCTGCTCGAGCGCTTCACCAAGACCCATGTGGTCTTCTTCAAGCGTGACATAGACATCCCCAACCTCTCTGGGAGCAAGGTAACACCGTCGTCCCCTCGACTATCCTCTCAGTACATCAAGCAAAAGATAGCCACAAAAGTAGACCAAGCCGTTAGCGCTTCTTTTGTGAATCATCTAGAGACCATGGTAGACTCTAGAATGGAGGTGATGTTTAAGAGATTCGGCTTTTCCGAGGCCGCTTCTCCAACTCCAATTGCAAGTGTACCCCCTATTCATCACATACATAGTAGAACCGATGGGAGTACTAGAAAATACATTTAGTCTCTGGCCTCATCATCCATGGTCGAGACCGCATACGGCTCTGTCAGTCAAATTGGCCCATGGGCCGGTCAGACCGGCATATGCTAGCCCTAGCAGCCGACAACAGTCGGTCAGACCGGCTATTACACCTTCGGTCAGACCGGCTATTACACCCTCGGTTAGACCGGCCCTATGGCCAGTCAGACCGCCCCGACCACCTATTACGTGTTGCCTCCACCCACACCTATGATACCTTTTCCCACGCTTCCCGTATCTCTTTCTCCCGTGCACCCGTATAGACCCAAGCACGTCCCTTGTCACGAGCCAGCACGAGAGGAGGAGCCGCATGACCAACACGCCTAGATACCACCACGTGTCGCGCCCCCACACGAGATACGCGCGTAGGCAAGAGGCATATATGACATCGAAGAGTGAATTCGTGCGCTATTTAGAGAATGTGTCGGTTGGACACCTATGGATTGGGCTAGGGTTTACCACAATCCATACATAGACCACTTCGACACTATCTTGTACCCGCGCGGCTTTAGGGTTCCCGAGCTCACAAAATTTGACGGGTAAGGTAGTAAAACCACCCTAGAGTACATAGGCCAATTCCTAGCACAGTGTGGTGAAGCTAGTGGGTCGGATGCATTTTAGCTTAGACTATTTTCTCTATTGCTCTCCAGCACCGCTTTCACTTGGTTTTCAGTGTTACCGTCGAACTCCGTGCAGACTTGGGCCTAGTTAGAGAAGGAGTTCCACAACTACTTTTATACTGGGGAAACTGAACTTAGGCTCTCACATTTGACATCGGTTAGGTAGAAGGCTAGCGAGAGTGTCTCTGAGTACATTAAGCACTTTAGGGACACTAGAAATTGATGTTTTACCTTGAACATTTCAAATAGAGACTTGGCCGACCTTGCTTTTAATGGTTGACACTCCGAACTTAAGGAGAAACTAGATGTCCAGGATTTCTTCGAAGTTAGTAAAGTCCTACAAAAGGCTCTCGTTCAGGAAAGCCAGGCCAAAAGTAGGAAATTCACTAAGACATTTAACAAACCCAAGGCCGAGGTGCATGTCATGGAGCACTCCAATGCAGAATCATCGGAGAGCGAGGATGACTCGGCCGACATGTACATCGCAAAGTTGACTTGGTCTAGCAAGGCCAAGCCTGTTAATTGCTCTGATTTATGGCTGTCTCCCACTAAGAGTCGACCTAGTGAAGTAAACTACGCATTTGACATGACCAAGTGCGTAAATTTTTTTGATTTTTTTTGAAAAACAAGCTCATCAGGTTACCAAAGGGCCACGACATTCCAACTATCGATGACTTGAAGAAGCGAGCTTACTATAAGTGGTACGATTCACATTCTCATTCCACTAATGACTGCAATGTTTTTCGTCGAAAGGTTCAATTGGCCATAGAGGAAGGACAATTGAAGTTGGATACTAACCCTAAGATGAATCTCGATCAAGATCCCTTCCCTGTGAACACCATCGATATCAACGGAAAGAAGGTGCTTGTTGGCGTAAAAGATTACGCTAACAGGTTCTCTAAGATTAAGAACTAACAAACAATGAGTTTGTGAAGTGAACTATCTCAAGCCTCTGAATTGGATAATAGCTCGAAGTAGTTCGAAGTTGTGTATTGAATATCTAAATATTCGATGCCTATTATAGGGTGAGAAGGGGGGTATTTATAGGTAAGAACTCTAAGGAAAATACCTTTTTACCCCTCAATTACAACCGACATAGTGGAAACTATTCGGTACCCCGAATAGGGCTAAAATAGTAAAATATAGCCGGAGAGGATAGATAAGGTAGACGTCTCGTCAGTCTTGCTGTTTTCCACTGTAGCGACGGAGCCTTCGGAGGATACCTTAGAATTAGGATTCGAAGTACCCTTCGTCTCGGAAACTTCATCAACTTGGAGATGAACTTCTGTTTCGATGCCGATGAATTGTCTTTGCCTGTTGATCTTAAAAACCCTGGGGATGAAGTATTTCCCCCCAATAGTAGCCCCTCGAATACGCTTCTCCAATTTAACCTATGTAGCAGGAGAGCAGTATACGCAAGAAATATTTTCATATTCAGGGACTTAGAAAAATTTGAAGGTATTACAACTATTTGAAGTGTCTTTGACATCGAAGTATATCCAATGAAAGCTTTGAACTGGGACTCCTATGTGAATGCTTTGCGGGGAAATGAACCGTTGCGAAGGTGAAACATCGTGAAGAGCCGTTACCCTTCAAGTAGCTGTTAGGCTCCTAGAAAAAGTAACGGTCAAAACTTTACAGCGGGTTCACACCTTTTTACTTCCTGGTCCCACCTGGGAGCGACAGAAGCCGAGCCTGCAATGTGAACGTAAGCTCGAAATGCAGTAACTAGCGAAAAGGCTATAAAAAGGGGAGCCGAAGCCCATCGAAATTTTTTACAGCGCTTGGCTTCTAATTTTCCTTTCTTCAACCTCCTAATTTTCCCCAATCTTCTGAGCAACCAACCAATGGTGAGGACCAGCGCAACAGTGCCGACCGTCGTGGGAACTCTAGCGCAAAGGCAGGCATGGGCGGCATCAGCAGCGGCGGCCATGGCGGGAGCTCCGGGGAGTTCTTGGCTAAAGAATCCTCAGGAGCTCCGCCCACCGTCCAAGAAGCCATTGCCGCAGAGCTTCATCCTTAGGAAATCGACGAGCACGTTAGACTCCATCAAGGAGGCAGTGAACAGGAAGCTTGGCCCCAGAATGAGGACTCGAGTCCTGGGAACAAAGTTGACCCCGAAGCCGCGAAGCGGGGAAGTGGTGGTCTTCAAGGCTTTCTTCAAAGCCGGACTGGGACTTCTTGCGATCAATTTCCTATCAGAGGTACTGGACATGTTCCACATTACCTTGCCGCAGTTGTCCCCCAACGCCATAGCAAGACTGGCCATCTTCGAATGGGCCCTTGGGCAAAAGGATGCGAAGGGAGATCGGAGGTCTTCGCCGCCACTCACGAAGCCTCCTGCCAGCCGAAGCCACAAGACGGACCCAGAGACACCAAGGTGTTGATGGCGTTCGGAAGTGTTAACTTCCAACTTCGGAAGGAGCATGCGCAGCATTTCCCAGCGAAGGCCATCAATGATCAGTGGTACACCAACTGGATCCTCCAGTGGTTCTACACCAAAGTCGGAGAGGACTCTAGCCTCGCAGGGCCCCTTCAAGAAATTTGGTACCGAAATGAGGCTCAGGTTACTCTTAACCCAAGCTTGCTTTCAACGTGGCTTGGGTTACTTTCTTCAATAGCCAGTCATATGAGCATGCGTAATCTGGCGGAGGAATTCATCGCACTTCGGATCCCTCCTCTTAGAGCTGATTGGCCGATTGCATTTCAAAATGCTGTAGGACCGAAAGTAGCGACTAGAGGGGGGTGAATGGGCGCCTAAAAATTCTTTCGAATCAATGGCCTGCTCCCAACACCCAACGCACCTCAAAAGACTAAGCAGCAGAGTGTGAACAGAAAGCCTAAGTCTAAAAGTATCTAGCCTAGAAACAACAGGTGTCAAAATCAGAGAAACACCAATGCAGTGCTAATAGGCAGATAAACCAAAATATTCAAGACATGGCAGATCAAACTTCTCAGTAAAATAATCTAAGTACACGTGGAATGACTTGAGAAGTTACTGTTCAAAATTTGTCTCCTGTTCGAAACTTGGCGAAGCCTGCTTCGCTGTGTCGAAGCCTGCTTCACAGTGTCGAAGCCTGCTTTGCTGTGTCGAAGCCTGCTTCGGAGTCCCTTGTCGAAGTTCGAGCGAAGGTTGTCGTTGACGTGCCGAAGGTTTGTTTAGTCTAGCCTAGCTCGAGTGTGGCAGAGAGCGAAGTATGCTTCGAAGCGAAGTATGAATGTATCAAAACCTGCTTCGAACAGCGTACTTCGAAAGCTAGACTTCGAACAGAAAGCTTCGAACAAAGTTCACAAAAAAGCAACCTTCGAAAGAGTAGCGAAGCCAAACACACAAAAGCAAGACAAAATCGAAGCGTACACTCTACCTTCGAAGTTAGCTTGATAGAGGTATGACTACCGAAGTGGTAACCTTCGAACCACAGGCCAGCTTCGAAATGGAGTCTGTAGGTGTTGCCACACAAGAAGTCGAAAGCCACAAACACACTTCGAACGACAAGCTCCGAACCCACAAACTGAGACCCTCGAAAAAGACAACAGCACACTCCGAGCGAAGTCTACCAGAGAGACATGCTTCGAAGCTAACTTCGAAGCTTGTCGAAGTATTGACTACGAATAGCTCGAGTCAGAGTACACCTTCACAAGAATTGCCGAAGTATGCCAAGAGAACAAAAACTAAGCATAGAACATACTTAGAAGCAAGGTTCACAGTTCAAAATCAGAGTCAAAAGTTCTAGCGAAGCCCTCGAGTATGTCAGATCGAAGCCTGCCTCACGGAGCTGAGGGACTTCGAACAGAGAGGAGGGGCTTTGCCAGAAACAACCAGAAAAGGGACTTGGCCCTGTCAACTCGATCAAAAAACTACGCAGGAAAAAGCAAGGCTAGAGTACTAGTGTACTGTTGCTACAAGGAGTAGGTACTACTTGCTACAGGCAAGAACTAGTACTCCTCACGTGATGAACAGAAGCAACAGAGAGAACGTTCAGGAATAAGAAACAGCTGCACGTAGACCGAAGCATTAAACCCACACAAAAAACACTACGCACCGAATGAAATTAACAGGGAATAAAACTTCACAGCAACATGATGAGCAGCAGAGACGCAGGAATGGAAAATAGCATGAGTAGAAGCCAGGCGGCGCACAAACAGGAGAGAGAATGCAGGGAACAAAATGACCCAATAGAATAGAAAGTGATTTCAGCAAAAGGGTAACCTAACCCTAAGGATTGGGGCCCTATTTATAAGCTGCCCAATACTATGAATATTCCACCAGCCCCTTAGGGTTTTTTACAGACGCTGAAATAAAGGAAAAGACTAAACTACCCTTAGGATTTTTTTTACAGACTCGACTAACTGACTGTGGGCCTAGGGACAAAATAGAAAACTCCTATTTACAGATGACTTATCAGGAAGCTAAGCTTTCGTAGCGACTACGGCTTCTCTTCTGGACAGTCCGATACAAGATCAGCGGTCGTCAGTTTTGCGCCGAAACTGACAAAGCCTCCACCGACTTTGCACCAGGTACCCGGATTGGGCCGGCCCGATTCCGCAGCTCTCTCAGCCCGGCAATCACTCACCGCCCGTATACCTGAGTCAATCCTGGTCAACAGCCCAGTGGGTCTTCTGCTGCTTCTCTCCCATGTACCCGGATTGGGCCAGCCCGACTTCGCGGCCCCGCTGCCCGACAGTCGCTCGCTGCCCGTGTACCTGAGTCACACGCGGCCCATCATGCAGCACATCTTCACTCTTTTCAATCCTCTTTGACTATCGTTGACAATGACTCATCACATCTGGAGCCATGAGGCCCACGCTATTCAGCATGGCTCCTCAATCTCCCCCTTGATGAGTGCATTGTCTACACTTCATTTCTTCAGCTCTTCAGTACCTGCGAACACATGTGGAAACACGAAAACAAAGCACAAGAAAGACAAAGAAGAAGAAAATAAAGTAAAAGTTTAACCCTAATGACCAAAAACCGAACAAAAACAAGAAGCGGTCATTATGGTTAACCAAAGGTAAAAGCTCAAAATGAGTGCAATCTCAGAAACATCAACAAGTATATCAAAAGAGTAAAGAAAAAACGAGACAAAAACTCCCCCTTAAATTCTGATCCCAAGATTTCTCCCCCTTGTTGACAAGTGAACTCATCAAGCACTCAAAAGAGACACAGACTCCCCCTGAAATGCAACTCCCCCTCAAAATATGCAATGAATGCAACTGGGGTGCAGGTGGAGTGAAGAAAGCATGCTTCTCAGATATGATTGACTGCAAGTACAACATCTAACAAGTACAGCAAAAGACATATTGTCGAAGACACATGGCAAGATCAGTGCAACAGATGATATCTAAAGAATGTCATTAGCATGCATTTTTCAGTTTTTGCAAACAAAAGCATCACCACATTTTCTGGTTGACAAGCAAGGTACAACATGAGATGCAGAAGCTAACTGATATCTACCAAGATAAGCTTTGTGCAAAACAACGTGCTTCAGCAAACTTGTTATCATTTCAATTTTCAGGCTTTTTCTTTTTCCTTTTTCATTTTTGCCAGGGGTTATTTGCATGTCAAACCATATGCTGACCGACCAAGTCAAGCCTAGGCCAGAACTGGACCATCAGAAGCTTAAGACATTGGTCTTGGCATACACTACCCTGTCGTAGTTCATACCAAAGTGCTATGGTACGCAGTCCAGAACAATGTAATGCGACAAAACAAACCCACCTGGATCTTTTCAAGTTATGCATAAAAAGGCATGGAATTTTCATTTTTCTTGATTTTTCATCATTTTTATAGCACATGTCCATGTTTTAAAGCAGAACGATGTCCAAGTTGCATGTTTGCATCTAAGTCAGGAACTAGCTACAAGGCATGTAACAGATAGCAAGAACATTCAGCCTACGCATGCTAGTTACCAGAAGCAATGATGATCATGTTTTCAAGTTTAAAGCATAAAAGCCATGCATATGACAGATATCAGACATATCAAGTGAACTGAACCAAAACATGATCATTGACAAGTATTCAAAAGCATGTACCAGCTAGAATAAGTAAAGCAGTTCAATCATATAACAGAAGCAGCTCAAAAGTGTGATATGTGAATATGTATGATATGAACACACACAAAAAGATTCAAGAAAAAGAGTAAAGAAGAAGAAGGAAAACTGACTCAAAATATCCTAAAAAGGATACACAACACCCAAATCCCCTCGTAAACGCTCAAAAGTAGACTGATCTAGGGGTTTGGTGAAAATGTCAGCCAACTGATGACGGGTATCAACATGAACAAGGTCAATGACACCTTTCTCATATTGATCCCGCAGAAAGTGAAAGCGCACATCAATATGTTTGGTTTTTGAATGGAGACAAGGGTTTTTCCCTACACTAATTGTACTGGTGCTGTCGCAAAACAATGGAACTCTGGTAGGAAAGAACAACCCAAAGTCTCGCAGAGTGGAAATCATCCAAACCAACTGTGAGCAGCAGCTAGCAGCAGCTACATACTCAGCCTCAGTGGTCGAAAGAGCAACTCCAGATTGCTCTCGAGAAGACCAAGAGACAAGGGAAGAACCAAGAAACTGGCAAGTACCGGAAGTCGACTTGCGATCCAACCGGCACCCACCAAAGTCAGCATTCGAAAAGCCAGATAAATCAAGAGATGATGATGCTGAATAGTAAAGACCGAGATCAGGCGCATAACTGAGGTACCTGAAGATGCGCTTGACAGCCTGCCGATGAGACGCACGTGGTGAAGACTGGAAACGCGCACAAAGTCCCACGACGAACTGTATGTCCGGTCTTGTCACTATTAAGTACAGCAGCGAACCGATCATCCCCCGAAACTCCCTCTCGTTGACCTTGACGCCGCTCTCATCCTTGTCCAGACCCCCAGATGTGCCCATCGGGGTCATCTGCGGCTTCAACTCCCCACCAAAGTCAAATTTCTTAAGCATGTCACGAGTGTACTTACCTTGGTGGATGAAGGTGTCGTCCTTGGTATGCTTGATCTGGAGCCCTAAGAAATACTTGAGCTCACCCATGAGGCTCATCTCAAACTCACTGTGCATCTGCTCAGAAAATTTGGACACAAGAGAATCAGTAGTACCGCCAAAAATAATATCGTCCACGTAAATCTGAGCAACCAAGAAATCTGAAGCAACTCTGAGCAAAAAGAGAGTCTTATCCACCGAACCCATCACAAAGCCCTTCCCCAACAAAAATTGCTTTAACCGGTCATACCAAGCCCTGGGGGCTTGCTTCAACCCGTATAAAGCTTTTTGCAGCTTAAAAACATGTCGGGGAAACTTAGAGTTCTCAAAACCGGGGGGCTGCCTAACATAAACTTCCTCCTCTATGAACCCGTTCAGAAAAGCACTCTTGACGTCCATTTGAAAAAGCTTAAAACTCTTCGAAGTGGCAAAAGCTAATAGAATGCGAATGGACTCAAGACGGGCAACAGGAGCGAAAGTTTCTTCAAAATCAATACACTCTTTCTGGCAAAAACCCTGGGCAACTAGTCGAGCTTTGTTGCGCACCACAACCCCATCTTCACCTTGCTTGTTCTTGAACACCCATTTGGTGCCTATGGGGTTGCATCCTGGTGGCGGCTCAACTAGTGTCCAAACCCGATTACGGACAAAATTCTTAAGCTCTTCTTGCATAGCATTAATCCAATTAGAATCAGAAAGAGCATGAGAAATGTCTCTGGGCTCAAAAGATGCAACAAAAGCAGATTCAGCAAACACAGCAAGAGAGGTACCAGATGAATGCAAAGTTCTCTCAGTCAAATCACCAATGATGAGCTCTGAGGGGTGATCACGCTGAACTGCTCGGGATCCCTGGTGATCTGATGTCACCTCACCGGAGTCAGCAGCTGGCACCTCTGGACTCGACTAGGGGGCTCAATCGAAGTGGAAGAAGTGATCAGAGGTCCGCCCTCGTCCTCAGTCGAAGTCTCAGAAGGTGTGGGCTCTGCGGGAGGTGCAAAAGGCCCACCCTCATCAATAGCTGGATTATCCTCATCTTCCTCGAAGATGGACTCTCCGAGCTCATCACCAGCAGAAAGCTCAAAAGGAGAAGTCAAAGAAGGCAAGGACTCGTCAAATGAAACTTCGCAAGTCTCGACAAGCTGCTGGGAGTCGAGGTTCCAAACACAGAAACCTCGAGAATGCAAAGCGTAACCAAGAAAAACACCATCCCAGCAACGAGACTCAAACTTGTCCAAATGCCCTCCCTTCTTGATCACAAAGCACTTGCAGCCAAACGCTCGCAAGTGGCTCACCTTAGGCTGTCTGCCAAACCGCAACTCATACGAAGTCTTACCTAAGTAAGCTCGAAGAAAAATGCGGTTGGCCAGATAGCAAGCCGTGTTCATGGCTTCAGCCCAAAAATGCCTAGGAGTCCTGTGCTCATTGAGCATCATCCTGGCCATCTCGACTAGCGTACGGTTCTTTTGTTCCACAATGTCGTTCTGTGGGGGAGTGTAAGGAGCAGAAAACTGATGGTCAAGACCCTGATCACTAAAGAAGCTGACGAACTGAGAGTTCTTGAACTCAGAGCCGTTGTCGGAGCGAATTGCTCGCATCCGACCATTGTTCTCATTCTTCAGCTTCAAAATCAGGTCATGAACAAACTGAAAAGTTTCATCCTTAGACTCCAAAAAGAAAACCCACGAGAATCGAGAAAATTCGTCAACAATCACAAGCGCATACCACTTCCCACCAACTGAGCGTACCCGAGCTGGACCTACATTGTCCAAATGCAACAGCTCACCCAGATACGAAGTCATCACCTAAGTCATAGGTGAGTGGGATGCGGCAACCATTTTCCCATGACGACAGGGATGACAAACTAGATCTTTCTCCATTTTAAGCTTGGGCAATCCTCGGATGAGGTCCATAGAGCTTAACCTGACTAGCAGATCAAAACTCAAATGACCTAACCTCCTATGCCACTTCCAGAGCTCAGAAGAAGATCCAGCAATCAAACAGCGAGAAGGGCCAAAAGAACTAGATAAGTCAATTCGAAAAACTTTACCAAAAGGTAAAATCTGGCAAATCAATGACCCTCTAGAATCAAACACAGAAGAATTACCCTTCTTAAAACGCACTTCCAAACCATCCTCAAGAAGTCGCGAGACAGAAATCAAGTTAAAGTTCAAATTTTTAACCAAGGCAAAATTCTTCAAAGAGAAATGGTCTGAAATGCGAATTGAGCCGATGCCACTTACCTTCCCTTGACCACTGTTCCCGAATGTGATGTACTCTTTGGAGCCCAGGGGAGTGAGACTGGAGAACCATCTGCGATGTCCCGTCATGTGGCGGGAGCATCCTGAGTCCATGATCCAAACGTCCTCTAGTCCCCGATCCTGCACAATCAGTGGTCGTAAGGGGGAGCAAATGGTTCGGCACCAGGTTTAGCAAAAGAGCTAAACCAATGTCGAGCCATCTGCTCAAAAGATGGAAAACGAAAACCATCAGAAGAATTTGGACCAAAGCGCAGCTCAAAGCGCGGTGCTCTGTTCTGCCTAAAACCTCGGCCACGAGGTCCAGGACCATATCCAAAATGGCCTGGAGATCTACCGGAACGAACACCACCAACTGGAGCACGGGCATGAAAGTCGTCTCCTCTACCACCACCTACACGACGCGGCCTGGCCTCCAGCCTCTCCCCACGTCGAGGAACTCTCAGTGTACCACCCTATTGGTAGAACTGCTCCTGACCACCACGAGCACGCTCTGCTCTCTCAACCCGCTTCCTCCTGAAGCAAAACTCTGCAAGATGCCCTTCTCTCTGACAATACTCACAATGGTAGGTGGGATTCTTGGGATGTGGTTGAGGCTTGAGGTTCTTGGGCTTAGTGGTGTTGGGTGTCATCTTCTTGGGTTGAGAGGGTCCAGGAAGAGAGTCAAGAGAAGTGTGGAGGTATTTGGGCTTTGGAACCCAGATGGGCTTCTTGGGTGGAGCTTTGGGCTGTTCATGGATCACTCCATCCTTGGGCTGACTAGCCAGGGGAAGACTCAGTGGAGTGAGTCTTGGGGTATCTCTGCTTAGGAGTCATTTTACTCCACTCCACTGCCCGGCTAATGGCACTCTCAAAGTCAGCCTTGGTTTAGGTGTAACCTACCCCAAACCCATCCTGTCTCTTGAACTGTTGGATCATCATGCCGAGCTGTGGCTCCCGGGCACTGATCCAACTCAGGATAGAACGGAGGTAAAAGTTCTCATGCTGAGAATCAGCTAGCTCCTCTCTCAAGGAAGCTAGTACCTCCACCTGAGACAAGCAGGTCTCACACTCGCTATCTACCTGGACAGACTTCTCGGCTTTCAGCTTAATCAACTCCATTCTAAGGGACAGACAGTTCTCACAGATAGTGGGTGGAACTGACAGTGTCTCAAGCTCTAGCCTAGTCTGCGCCAGCTCAGCTTTCACTCTCTCCAAATCCCCCAAATGCTCATTGCCCTTGGCCTTCAGCTTAGCTAAGACAGCTAGATGAGATGGGCAATCAGCACAGGGCACGACGACATTGGCTTGAGCATCTTTCAGCTCCAGCTGAGCACTCTCAAGCTTAGTGGCCAAAGCTTCCCTCTCATCAACCCATTCTGTGTACTTGGACTTCAAAGTCGACAAGTCACATAGAAGCACCTCACACTTTGGGCACTCACTGCTATCACCCAAGCAGGGGGAAGAAGATAGACTCTCAATTCTGCCATTGGCTATGGCAAGCTCACTCTCTAACTCATCTATCCTCTTCTTGTTGTCCCGAAGCTTGTTTATGATCGATTGAAAACAACCAAACAACGCTTCAACAGATTCACCCGACTTTTGTGTGAAGTTCTCATATTCACGCCGGTAGGTTTGATAGAGCCGAGCCTTGACCTGGGCTGTCCCCTCATGGTGTGCCTTGAGGGTAGCCCAGATCTCTCTCGCAGTGGAAAGATGGCTCACACGCTCAAACTCAGTGGGACCTAAACCTGAAAACAGAATGTTCACAACTTTGCTATTGCTCAGCAACTGGCAATATAACAAACGTATCGTGAACGCAAATGTCCCATATGTCCGAGCCTTGGCTCATAAGATAGGCTCGCATGCGAGTCATCCAATAGTTATAGCCATAAGCTTCCAAGGACGGGACCTTGCCAGGAGACGTCATGATCACTACTGGGGTTTAGAACCGGTTAAGGTATGGAAAAACCCTAACCAGGCTCTGATACCACTTGTAGGACCGAAAGTAGCGACCGGAGGGGGGGTGAATTGGCGCCTAAAAATTCTTTCGAATCAATGGCCTGCTCCCAACACCCAACGCACCTCAAAAGACTAAGCAGCAGAGTGTGAACAGAAAGCCTAAGTCTAAAAGTATCTAGCCTAGAAACAACAGGTGTCAAAATCAGAGAAACACCAATGCAGTGCTAATAGTCAGATAAACCAAAATATTCAAGACATGGCAGATCAAACTTCTCAGTAAAATAATCTAAGTACACATGGAATGAGATGAGAAGTTACTGTTCAAAATCTGTCTCCTGTTCGAAACTTGGCGAAGCTTGCTTCGCTGTGTTAAAGCCTGCTTCGCTGTGTCAAAGCCTGCTTCACAGTGTCGAAGCCTGCTTCGTAGTGTCGAAGCCTGCTTCGCTGTGTGGAAGCCTGCTTCGGAGTCCCTTGTCAAAGTTCGAGCGAAGGTTGTCGTTGACGTGCCGAAGGTTTGTTTAGTCTAGCCTAGCTCGAGTGTGGCAGAGAGCGAAGTATGCTTCGAAGCGAAGTATGAATGTATCGAAACCTGCTTCGAACAGCGTACTTCGAAAGCTAGACTTCGAACATAAAGCTTCGAACAAAGTTCACAGAAAAGCAACCTTCGAAAGAGTAGCGAAGCCAAACACACAGTAGCAAGACAAAATCGAAGCCTACATTCTACCTTCGAAGTTAGCTTGATAGAGGTATGACTACCGAAGTGGTAACCTTCGAACCACAGGCCAGCTTCGAAATGGAGTCTGCAGGTGATCCACACAAGAAGTCGAAAGCCACAAACACACTTCGAACGACAAGCTCCGAACCCACAAACTAAGACCCTCGAAAAAGACAACAGCACACTCCAAGCGAAGTCTACCAGAGAGACATGCTTTGAAGCTAACTTCGAAGCCTATCGAAGTATTGACTACGAATAGCTCGAGTCGGAGTACACCTTCACAAGAATTGCCGAAGTATGCCAAGAGAACAAAAACTAAGCATAGAACATACTTCGAAGCAAGGTTCACAGTTCAAAATCAGAGTCAAAAGTTCTAGCGAAGCCCTCGAGTATGCCAGATCGAAGCCTGCCTCACGGAGCTGAGGGACTTTGAACAGAGAGGAGGGGCTTTGCCAGAAACAACCAGAAAAGGGACTTGGCCCTGTCAACTCGATCAAAAAGCTACGCAGGAAAAAGCAAGGCTAGAGTACTAGTGTACTGTTGCTACAAGGAGTAGGTACTACTTGCTACAGGCAAGAACTAGTACTCCTCACGTGATGAACAGAAGCAACAGATAGAACGTTCAGGAATAAGAAACAGCTGCACGTAGACCGAAGCATTAAACCCACACAACAAACACTACGCACCGAATGAAATTAACAGGGAATAAAACTTCACAACAACATGATGAACAGCAGAGACGCAGGAATGGAAAATAGCATGAGCAGAAGCCCGACGACGCACAAACAGGAGAGAGAATGCAGGAAACAAAATGACCCAATAGAATAGAAAGTGATTTCAGCAAAAGGGTAACCTAACCCTAGGGATTGGGGCCCTATTTATAGGCTGCCCAATACTAGGAATATTCCACCAGCCCCTTAGGGTTTTTTACAGACGCTAAAATAAAGGAAAAGACTAAACTGCCCTTAGGATTTTTTTTACAGACTCGATTGACTGACTGTGGGCCTAGGGACAAAATAGAAAACTCCTATTTACAGATGACTTATCCGGAAGCTAAGCTTTCGTAGTGACTACGACTTCTCTTCTGGACAGTCCGATACAAGATCAGCGGTCGTCAGTTTTGCGCCGAAACTGACAAAGCCTCCACCGACTTTGCACCAGGTACCCGGATTGGGCCGGCCCGATTCCGCAGCTCTCTCAGCCCTGTAATCACTCACCGCCCGTATACCTGAGTCAATCCTGGTCAACAGCCCAGTGGGTCTTCTGCTGCTTCACTCCCATGTACCCGGATTGGGCCAGCCTGACTTCGCGGCCCCTCTGCCCGACAGTCGCTTGCTGCCCGTGTACCTGAGTCATACGCGGCCCATCATGCAGCAGATCTTCACTCTTTTCAGTCCTCTTTGACTATCGTTGACAATGACTCATCACATCTGGAGCCATGAGGCCCACGCTATTCAGCATGGCTCCTCAAATGCTTCGGAGGGGGAGCTTCGAAGCCTAGGTAAGCCTTCGCACCTTCTGCATTAACACATTAGAAACTAGATAACATACTTAATGGAATGCTACCTCTTTTCAACGGCTCCTTTAGCATTAGCTCTGGAACAGATCACAAGAGCCACCGAATGGGTGCTCAGAGCCCCTACGGTGGTGGAGAAGCAGCGAAGGGTGGAGCTGGTGGGAAGCTAGGAGCACTTCAACAGGGTGTGGAGTGCTCTTGGGATGGAGCCTCCCCCTCTACCAGACTTCGACTCAACTGGAGTGGCCCCTCAGAAGAGGAAAACCACCGTCGAACCCTCAAAAAAGGCCGCCAAGACCCCGTCAAGAAGGGGAAGAAGACAATGAAGCCTCCTCCTCAAGCATCTCCAGTGTCTTTGCCTTCCTCTCTAGACATTCAGAGCTCCTCTTCGGAGGGCTCAGAAGAAAAAGACTCTAGTGTCCAGATGGGGAAGGCCCTTGAAGACTATCTTTTGCAAGGTAGCGAGGACGAGTCCCCAGCTGCAGCCGGAGACCCTCTTCTGGAAGCTGCGGTAGCTGATGCAGCACACTCCTCCGAGCCTATCGCAGCTGGCTCAGAACTT
Source organism: Zizania palustris (assembly GCA_019279435.1). Lineage (NCBI taxonomy): Eukaryota > Viridiplantae > Streptophyta > Magnoliopsida > Poales > Poaceae > Zizania > Zizania palustris. The sequence goes on along the minus strand of JAAALK010000290.1, from coordinate 42,359,558 downwards.
GGGTTAGCAATTCCTAACTCACTCGTGGCCGGAGTAATAGTGCCGAAGATTGGGACATCTGCAACAACTACACTGGAGCAAACTTTGGGGGATGACCTCGAAGAATATCTCCGAATGTATGAAGTTCTAGAGGACCCCACAATTCTCCCCCAAGGCATGGACGAAGGTATACTTCGAAGCCTTTGCCTTTGCAATTCCTGCAATGATTACCACACAACAAATACTCAATGAATACCTTAACTTTTGTAGGTGCGTCGAGGAGCGGCATGGCTCCGACCACCGGTGAAGCTTCGGCTTCACTCGGAGTTGAGGCATCGGCTGATGTAGTGGCTCCGATGACCGGAGCTATCTCGGGTGAATTAATTATAACCGAGGGGGCAACAATTGAAGGAGGATGTACTCCGGTGGAAGTACCAGTTCCAGCTTTTGTGCTAGGGAGGGGTAAGAGTATGACGAGCTTCAGCCCCCTCCCTGCCTTGACGGCGACGCCTTCCTCCAATGACCCTTCGGCGAGCAACTCAGAGGAGGAGGCTACAGTAGATGACCGTCGGACCCTATCCTAGCTTCCTCTGCTGGCTCCATTCTTGGAGCAATGGACAGGGCTCCGAACACTTCTGAAACCCTTGGCGGACAAAGGCCAAGAGGTCGTGACCTCCGAACTGGTCTCCGTCTTGAGTGAAACCAGAGCACCAGAGCTCGATTTGGCCCTCGAAAGGGCTGCCCTTCAGGTATGCAACATACATCAAGTGTATTCAATTAATAACTAAAATTACTTGGTACTTACTTTGCTTTTTCATAGCAATTCGTTCTTGCTAGAGCGACAGCGACTTCCAATGAACTCAAAACTAATCGGCTCAAAAGGAAGGTTACTACCCTCCAGTCCGCCCTCAAAAGGCTCTGAGGGCAAAACACTACAACTGGAGGAGGTGCTCCTTGAGGAGCGGAGGGCCAGGGCTATCACCGATGAAGCACTCCGGGCCGATCAACAGAACAACAATGCACTCAAGGCTTCGGTCCAAGAGACCGAAGCCGAGTGTGTGGTGCTTAGAGCGGAGGTCGAGAAGCTCCAGCAAGTAGCAACAGATTCTAGCGCACAACTTGTGGAGCTCCAAGACTCAGTCCAACAAGCGCTGGACCAGAAGAGCACTCTGCTATCAAGAATAGCCGAAGTGTCTACTTCTTCTTCTGAGCTAGCGGCGGCGTAAACAAAGCACACCATCATTGTTGACCAGACCATGGACACCCTCCGGGGTACCTTGGAATATTTTGGCACAATGTGCCCTTTGTTTTCATCTACGGCAAGTGAGCCCCTTGAACAGAAGCTGAAGATGATCCAAGCGGCAACGAAGTTGATGAAGGGTTCAGGGGTTCGGTACGGAGAGATCTCTGGGCAGGTTGCCGAAATCGGATTCCTTTGTCATATCGAAGCCCTTGGGATTTCTGTTGCTCTGGTAGGGGGTTCAACACCTGTAGGCTTTGCCGACAAAGACTTGCAGCGTCCTTCACTAGATGTAGCCTCTGCTTGGGAAGCTTTTCTGGGCAATCTGGAAAACGGACCACAAAGCTGTAGCCAAAGCTTGGATTGATGAGGCTCGCTGGCAGAAGCAAGCTCAGACAAAGCCTCCGCTTCCGACTTCACTGGATCCAACCCCACCTGCTCCACCAGCCGACCCACAGGTTTAGCTTTATAGGGTGCTTAAGCATGTACAAGAAATCTTGTAAAGCCCCTTATATTAATGAATGAAAAGTTTATAAACGAGGAGTCTTTGTTTGGATGTTTATTCTTAGGTTTTGCTATGCACTTTGGAGCTCAACTTCGAAGTACTGGAGCCTAGCAAAGGGCTCCACCGATAGTGGGCTATCCTCGAAGGCTTAAGGCCCTACCGACGCTCACGCTTCTCTGTTCCTCAGGGAGATCAAGGGGAAATAGCACCCGAAGTCCATCGTGAAGTCTTAGCTTATATTAAGGAAGAGGATAATGAAGTAGCATCTTCATCCTCCGAATATGTAGATTGGTCTGACTCGGAGTACCAAGCCGAAGACCCGGTGGAGGCTAGCTCCAAAAGACTTCTGTCCTGGGCTGAACTTCAAGAGGAGCAGAAAAAACTACGAACTTCGAAGAAGAAAAGCACTCGGACCAAGAGGAAATTTTTGAAAACACCGGGCTCTAAAGACCGATGTAGTCCTAGAAATAGCTCTAGAGGTTGGAGGGGTCTCTGTTTTTATCTAGGCTTAGACCAAAATTTATCTTGATGTAATACAATATGATTATCCAATTAATATAATTTTTTTGGAAGCATCTCTTGGTTGTTCCTTACTCCCCTACCCCTCCTTGTGGGTGGGGGACCGTACGCGTTGCGATACTGTCCATCGAACACAATGATTCATATAACAATCTGATGCTTCGCACAACACTTGGTAATCATACTTCACTCTGTCGTAGAGTTCTTCAAACTATACGTTCATATTATGATGTTTATAAGTTTCGGAGCTAAGTTTAAACTTGTAGGCTCCAATAGCAGTCGCTTAGGACTTTAAAAGTGTTTCATTGGGCCGGGGCCTTTACAAATGCTTTGAACCCGGAGGCTAGAAATCTGTTATTTTAAAGTCCTTAGACTCTTCTACAGATCTTAACAAGCCTGAGCCTGGAATCCATAGGCTGGCCACCTTTGGCTCTTTTACAGATGCTTCGAACCCGTAGGCTGGAAATCTGTTCTTTTAAAGTCCTTAGACTCTTCTACGGATCCTAACAAGCCGGAGCCTGGAATCCGTAGGCTGGCCACCTTCGGCTCTTTTACAGATGCTTCGAACCCGGAGGCTGGAGATCTGTTCTTTTAAAGTCCTTAGACTCTTCTATGGGTCCTAACAAGCTAGAGCCTAGAATCCATAGGCTGGCCACCTTCGGCTCTTTTACAGATGCTTTGAACCCATTGGCCGGAAATCTGTTCTTTTAAAGTCCTTAGACTCTTCTACGGATCCTAACAAGCCAAAGCCTGGAATCCGTAGGCTGGCCACCTTCGGCTCTTTTATGGAATCCTTGAACCAATGGTTCGAAGGCCGTTTTATAGGTTTCTTGAAAGATGCTTAACTCCACAAGCATCTCCGTTCTCCTGATGCGTCCACCAGGAGTAAGGAATATTTGAAGAGTAAACATAATTTGAACCTCCATCTTTATTTAATTTAGAAAGGTACTTTTACAATTGATTACAAGGAGCCCCTAAGCGTAATAACGTTTAAGGTGCTCCGCATGCCATGCATGCTTCAACTCTTCCCCTTCTAAATTAGCTAGTTTAAATGACCCGGGGCGCCCTTAGCGTAAGATAATATATGGACCTTCCAATTTATTTCCTAGCTTCCCCAGAGCTATTACACTTCGCAATACCAAATGACCTGGTTTAAGCTCATTCACTTTTATCTTCGGGTCCTACCATGTCTTCGTTTGGTCTTGGTACTTCATCAGATTGGCGATAGCTTGAATCCTTGTTTCTTCTGACAAGTCAAGCGAAGTGTTTCTTTCATCTTCATTTCCAGGCTCCACTACGTGGAGGGATCCAACTTTTAGCTCTGTAGGAGTCATGGCCTCGTCTCCGAATAGCAACCTAAATGGGGTGAAGCCTGTGGACCTGGCTTGAGTGGTCTGAATGGACCATAGAATCTTAGGGATCTCTTTGGTCCACAGCCCCTTATCCAACCCGACAATCCTGTGATTTAAACCGGAGAGAATATTTCCATTGGCTCGCTCGATGGCTCCGTTGGATTGGGGGTGGCGAACGGCTGCGAAGCATAACTTGATGCCTAGTCCTTCGCAAAATTCTCTAAAGGGTTTAGCTTCGAACTGAGTGCCATTATCCATAGATAACTCCCTTGGCACTCTGAACCTGCATATGATATTTTGCCAAAAGAATTTTTGCACATTTCTTGAAGTGATAGCAGTTAGGGGTTCAGCTTCGACCCATTTAGAAAAATACTCAATTGCTACCACTGCAAACTTCAAGCTGCCTTTTGCCATTGGAAAAGGCCCGATGAGATCCATTCCCCATCGTGCCATTGGCCATACCAGGGCAATAACTTGAAGAGGTGTTGGTGTACGGTGGCTCTGTCTACCCATCCACTGGCATCCTTGGCAGGTTCGAACTAACTCTTCCGCATCTCTTACAATTGTTGGCCAATAGAGCCCTTGCCGAAATGTCTTTCCTGCTAGACGGGGGGCTAGATGGCTGCCACATAAGGCCTTCGTGAATCTCCCGAAGTGTATCTTGGCCTTCGGGTTGTGAGATGCACCGGAGTAGGGGAGAAGAAACTCCGGCTTTGTATAATATTCTGTTGACAAGCACATAATTTTGAGCCCTTGCTTTCAACCTTCGGAAATCCGGACCTTCTGACAAGACTGCGCTGTTTTGCAAGACATCCATTATCGGAGTCCGCCAATCGGCGACTGGGATGCAAAGGACTTCTGCGGAGGGTAATTGATGCACTGTAGGCTTGATAAGTTCTTCGTAGAAAGTGCCCTCCGGGACGTCCAATGCTCCCGTTGCAGCCTTCGGTAGAGTGTCTGCAAGTTAATTATCTGCTCGAGGGATACTTCGAACAGAAAATCCTTTAAACATTGATTCGGTCTTGTGGATTTATTCTAAATACTTTGCAAGATTCGGGTTCCTGGCTTGAAAGCTTTTGTCAACATGCCCTGCGACGACTTGGGAATCTATTTTTATTATAATCCTTGCTGCTCCAAGTGCCTTTGCCTTTCGGAGGCCTAGCAGGATCCCTTCGTATTCTGCGATATTGTTGGTGGTCTTAAAGTTGAGCCTCGTAGAATACATGGCCTTCTGCCCTGATGGCGATATTATCACAGCTCCAGCTCCGGCACTAGATGCCTGATAGGATCCATTAGAAAAAATTGTCCATAGACCTTCAGAGGTTTCTTTTGGAGCCCAGACTGCCGATGGAGTCCACTTGGCCACGAAGTCAGCTATGAGTTGGGACTTGATAGCTGTTCTCACCACGAAGGAAATACCAAAGGGGCTAGCTCGATAGCCCATTTTCCGATCCTACCCGTAGAATCTTTTCTCCGAAGCAAATCACCAAGGGGATACGAGGTAGGAACGATGAGATTATGTGATAAGAAGTAATGCCTTAGCTTCCGCGAGGCCATTACCAAAGCATAAGAAAAATTTTCGAGCTCAGAGTATCTTGTCTTTGCTTCAGACAAAGCTTCTGAGACGAAGTAGACTGGGTTCTGCACCAGTTTTCCTTTAAGTTCAACTTCCCTGACCAATACTGCACTTACTACGGAGCCCATTGCTGCAAGATAAAGAAGGAGAGTTTCTTCTAGGAGGGGCACAGTAAGTGTTGACAGATTTCTGAGATAATATTTAATGTCATCGAAGCACTTCTAGCACTCCAGTGTCCACTTGCAACTTTCGGACCCCTTTAGAGCTTTAAAAATTGGAAGGCTTCGTTCGGCTGATCTGGCCAGGAATCTACTAAGGGCTGTGAGACGTCCTATTAGCTTCTAGACCTGCTTCAGATTGTCTGGTGGAGCCATTCTTTGCAATGAGCTTATCTGCGTCGGCCTAGCTTCGATTCCTCTACTCGAAACTAAGTACCCTAGCAGTTTTCCTACTTGCGCCCCGAATATACATTTTTCAGGGTTGAGGCGAACTCCACATGCTCGGAGGCTCTCAAAGGTTTCAGCTAAGTCTAGGCTATGATGGTGCTTTACAACACTCTTTATTACAATGTCATCCATATAGGCTTCGACATTTCGGCCTATCTAATGACCTAGAGCCTTAGCTATAAGACGTGAGAAGGTGGCTCCGGCATTCCACAAGCCAAAAGTCATTCGAACATAACAAAATACTCCAGAGGGAGTTATAAAACTCGTCTTGGCTTCGTCTTCGTGCTTTAGCCAGACCTGATGATAACCAGAGTATGCGTCTAGGAAGCTTAACAACTCGGAGCCAGCCGTAGAATCCACAAGATGGTCTATTCGGGGCATAAGGTAGGGGTCTCGCGGGCATGCTTTATTCAATGATGTAAAATCAATGCACATGCGCCACCTGTCGGAGCCCTTTTTCTGGACAAAAACGGGGTTAGCCACCCACTCCGTGTGGGCTATTTCCCTGATAATTCCAGCCCTCAGCAATTTCTCCACCTCCACCTTGGCGAGGTCTGCCCTCTCTACTGGTAACATACGGAGCCCCTGACGTACTGGCCTAGCCTTCGGATTGACAAGCAAACTTTGCTCGATGATGCTATGGTCAACTCCGGGATGTCTTCGTCAGTCCAGGCGAAGATATCTAAATTTTCTTTAACTACTTCTTCTAGTGAAGTAGCTATTTCCGAAGGTAGCCCCTTACCAAATTGTATTGGGTACTCCTTGCCATCTTTCAGGATCATCTTCGTGATCACATCACCTTCTAGGCTTGGCTTTAGGGAAGGGCCCTTCGAGGAGCTTGAAGACTCTGAAACCTCCTCCATGTGCTCCGACACACTGTACACCTACCGAGGGTCCAGAGGTGGACCATGGCCGTACTCCACTCTTCGGGCTGTAGCTTGGTCTCTTGAGATAGTGAGGACTCCACCTTGCGTGGGCATTTTGAGACACAAATAGTTATGATGTACTATAGCTCCGAACTAGTTCAGCATTCCCCGCCCGAAAATTGCATTATAGGCATATATGGCATCAATGACGTCGAAGATAACCTCCTCCACCTAGGCCAGGGGGGCCCTCTCTGAAGGCAACCTTGAAGCGGGCACCGAGAGGAGGACCTACGAAGCCTTGGAGCGGGCGAGCTGCCGGAAGTATGTGTCTCCGGGGAATGCACATCTAGTCGAAGGCCTGAACAAAGAGTATATCTGCGGAGCTCCCACCGTCCACCAGTATCCTTTGGACTTCAACTCCCGCTATATAGGCTGAAATAACAAGGGGGTCAGCATGAGGGAATTTCACCCACGCAGCATCATTGGAAGTAAAAGAAATAGGTACATGAGACCACTCGAGCATTTCTGCCGCCGAATTCGAGGTCCCTATGTGCCCTACTTCGCGGACATATTCTCTTCGCTGCCTTTTTGACATGTTACTGAGGGTCCCCTCTCTAGAGATGGGTAGGACCACTAGCTTGCCGCGATCTTGGGGATCTTCCTACTTCGGTGGTGGCATAATGTTGGCCATCAGGAGTTGCATCGGTGCTTCGGGGTTGCTGGCTTGAGCCACAGCTTGTACAGGCTCCGAACGCACTGCTAGAGGGGCTCGGTCCGAAGTACCTTGCCCTGAGCTTCGTCCTAAGTACTCACCCGAAGGTTCAATATGGTCTTGCAATCTTTCGTGTCATGGCGTCTATTTTAGCCATACACACAACATAATAAGCTTTGGCACCTACTAGCCACTCTCTCTTGGGGCTTCGAGGTACCAGCTTTGAAACCTTGCGCCTGTTGAAAGTTGACAGGCATCTTCGGGCAGAGGGTGCAATATTCAACACCTCGGAGCGGAAGTGTTTCTTTCCACGCCTATGATCATTGAAGCGATTATCAAGGGGGGCTTGCAGAGAGGTTGGGACTTTAGGCTCCGTCTTCACTTCTCAAAGGGCTGGTGCAGGTGTCAATGTTCTTTGGAAGCAGCCTTCCTCTGCCTTGGCATACTCTTCAAAGTATGCCATCAGTTGTGCTACAGACGACACCGGCTTCTGGTGAAGTTTGCTGAGGAGATCTGGGTTCAACACCCCTTCGCGCGCTGCATCGACTACCTAAGAGGTAGACAAGCCTTTGATCTGAGACTTGGTGTGAGCGAAGCATGTGAAATAATCCCGAAGCATCTCCCCCGCTCGTTGCTTCACCTGGAACAGACTTTCGGTTGACATCGGGGCTATAAATGTACCCTGGAAGTTACTTACGAACATCCTCTTCAGCTGCTCCCATGACTTGATTGATCCTGGCTTTAGGGACCAGAACTATCGGAGAGCCACACCTTCTAGTGCGAGGGGGAAACACTTTGCCATAGTGTTACACACCCCTCTACAGGCTTCTATCGCCAAGGCATACGAACGAGAGAACTCTCTGGGGTCAGACCCACCAGAGTATTTGTGTAGCTTTGAGGCCTTGAACCTGTGGTCGAAGGGCACTTTCTGCAGGTCCGGATGCAATGGAGACTCGTCGTCGAAGGATGCATTCTCGGCTTCCTCTGGTACTTGAAGAGCTTCGGGATGGTTACCAGGACCGTCGTCTTGAGGCACCTTCGGAGCATGAGTGAAGGCTTGAGAGCGAAGTCGATCAGCAGCCTCTTGCCTCCATCTTGCTACTTCCTCCTGAAGTCGCGCTACCTGGGTAGCAGCATCCTCAGGAAGGTCTTCATCTTCTATGGAGGGGATCTCCGGGTCTTGAGAACTGAGGTAATCAGTTTGGATCACCGAAGGAGCTGCTCAGGGACCTCTGGGTGTTCGAGGTCTGGTGACCCCTTTGGGGGTTTCTGGAATGACTGAGGGTCCTACACCGTTGGTCCGAGGGGACCTCCGGGGAGGATCGGTGGCTAGGCTCCACTTGGGAGACATGGCTAGATTTTAGAACTAATTTCCCCACAGACAGCGCCAACTATTGGCGTAAAAGATTACGCTAATAGGTTCTCTAAGATTAACAACTAACAAACAATGAGTTTGCGAAGTGAACTATCTCAAGCCTCCGAATTGGATAATAGCTCGAAGTAGTTCAAAGTTGTGTATTGAATATCTGAATATTCGATGCCTATTGCAGGGTGAGAAGGGGGGTATATATAGGTAAAACTCTAAGGAAAAGACCATTTTACCCCCCAATTACAACCGACATAGTGGAAACTATTCGGTACCCCGAATAGGGCTAAAATAGTAAAATCTAGCCGGAGAGGATAAATAAGGAAGATGTCTTGTCAGTCTTGTTGTTTTCCACTGTAGCGACAGAGCCTTCGGAGGATACCTTCGAATTAGGATTCGAAGTACCCTTCGGCTTGGAAACTTCATCAACTTGGAGATGAACTTCTGTTTCGATGCTGATGAATTGTCTTTGCCTGTTGATCTTAAAAACCCTAGGGATGAAGTATTTCCCCCCAACAGTGTTGATTTGGCCTGAGCAGGCCGAGTCGTCCAAAGGGAAGGCGGTGATAATTGGAGAGCCCCGCACACACACACACACTCGTGCCGAAGAATCCCGTGGTAGGAGTGTGGAAAGTGAACACTAACGCATCGTCTTCGGCTGCGACCCATAAGAAGCCGAAGGTGACATATGATATGCTGCTTCAAAAACATAAGAAGAGGGCCAAGAAGGTGAACACTCGGCTAGGACCTCTAGCGAGGTTGAATCCTCCTCAAAAGAGTAGGTTCGGCCCATGATGGGCAAGACCATTAGAGCCACAGTTTCTTCTACCGTCATATCACCTAGCGATAGCACAGTGGCTTCCATGTTATTTTCCGTCTCCCGGGTACCCTACCCCCTACTATATTGCTCCATATGTGCCTTCTGAGTTTTATAACATGCATAATCAAATGGGTGCATCAAGGGGCGACGTCTTCGACATATTATCTGTCATGCCACAAGGGCATCTGGAGGAGGTGTCTGAGGTCGTCGTGGTCAAGGGGCCCCCCTTAGAGCAAGACAGAGGCTAACCACAAAAAATAGCTGAATAGGAGAAGACTATTGGTCTGACTGCAGCCCTAGGGCTGGCCAGACCACTCTCACTACTTTGGTCTAACCGACCTACTATGGTCGGTGCGACCGGCCTTTTTCGATCATCCGACACTAGCTAGACAGATCGGCCCAGTAAGGCCGGTCCAATCGACAGAGTACATGAGAGCATCTCCGCTAAGCGTAAAAATGTTGAGGCTGATCCGAGCAATTCCCATTCGGCCAAAAATTCCAGGAGCAAGTTTGTGGATCCCGGTACTAAGCCACAACCTTCATGGGCATCCTCAGGTATGACCAAGTCACAAAAGAGGCGGCTACAGCGTCTTCTGGGTCAGGAGATGCATGAGAAGAAAGCTGAGGATGAGTGGGACACCATCTTTGAGGAGATCCGTCCCCGACTAGTGACGAAACAGGTATGGAAGCCTAAGTCAGTTGTCGTGAGCAACCCGGCTCCTTCGCCGAGCGACGACGAGGATGATCTTATGGACGACGACTACACACCCATCTCCAAGGGGCCTCCTCCTCAAGCGATGGACGTAAACATCGTCATGCTTCCCGCTAAGTTCGCGCTACCATGGGACAAGGCCGAGGTAGCTCAGTTGAGCCTCATCCCTTGGGATGGCATTTTCGAGAAGCCCAAGGATATGGCTCGCCACTTGAAGCCTCTCTACATCAAGGGGCATACTGACAGGAAGCCAATCTCTAGGATGCTCATAGACGGAGGCGCCACCGTCAACCTGATGTTGTACTCTCTATTGAAGAAGCTAGGCAAAAATGAAGACGACTTGATGAAGACCAACTTGATGCTCAACGGCTTCAACAGCGAGAGTTGTGAGGCAAAGGGCGTACTTTCTCTAGAGCGGACGGTAGGCAACAAGACATTGACAACCACATTCTTCGTCGTTGATGTGCAAGTGATTGGATTCATGCCAATTGTTGTATTCCATCTACCTTGAACCAGTGTATTGCATGGGAGTATAGTGAGATGCCCGGACATAGCTGTGAGCTCGTGGAGCATTAGCTGCCTATCAAACCCAGGTTTAGGCCTTATAAACAGCCCTCTCGCCGCTTTAATTCGGCCGTGTATGACTACTAAAGGATGAGTTTATTAGGCCATGCAGGTATGCTGAATGAGTTGCTAACATTGTACCTGTAGAGAAGAAGGGGAGTGGCAATATTCGTGTATGCATTGATTTTAGGGATTTGAACAAGGCCACTCCCAAGGATGAGTATCCCATGCAAATAGCCGACATGTTGATCAACGATGCTTCAGGACACAAAGTACTAAGCTTTCTTGATGGCAACGCTGGTTATAATCAAATCTTTATGGCCGAAGAGGACGTTTAGAAAACAGCCTTTCGATGCCCTTGTTTTGTCGGCTTGTTCGAGTGGGTTGTGATGACTTTTGGTTTAAAGAATGCTAGCGCTACATATCAACGTGCTATGAACTTGATCTTTCATGTCTTGCTAAGAGTTATGCTAGAGGTCTATATAGATGATGTTGCAGTCAAATCGGATGCTATGGGAAACCATTTAGCCAATTTGAGAGTTGCTTTTTAAAGAATGCGTTAGTATGGCTTGAAGATGAACATGCTCAAGTGTGCTTTTGGCATGTCGGCGGACAAGTTCTTAGGATTTATGATTCATGAAAGATGTATCGAAATTGATCCTAAGAGACTTTAGAGGATTAAGAACTTTGAAGCACCGACATGCAAGCGAGATGTGCAAAAGTTGCTAGGCAATGTAAACTATTTGTGTCACTTTATATCTAACTTGTGTGGCAAGATTGATGCTTTTGTCCCCATACTTCGGCTAAAGAACGAAGGTGAATTCACTTGGGGGGCAAGTCAGCAATGTGCTTTTGAGCGAATTAAAGAGGGCTTGTCATTACCGCTTGTGGTAAGAGCACCAAAATCCGAGATTCTGTTTCGGCTATACGTTGCTGTAGAAGATTGCGTGATAGGAGTTGTGTTGCCCCAGAAGGTGGACGGAAAGGAGTACATCATCACATTCTTGAGTTGCCGCCTATTAGATGCCGAGATGAGGTACGTGTTCTTAGAGAGTTTATGTTTATCACTTTATTATGCATGTACCAAACTTCGCCACTATCTTCTATCTAGCACATATATTGTTACTTGTCAATCCGATATTATAAAATACATGTTCTGAAAGCCGATTCTAGGTGGGAGAATCGGAAAGTCAGCTTACGCTTTAATTGAATACGATTTGGCTTATGAACCCTTGAGAGCTATGAAAGGCCAAGTCGTAGTAAACTTTATAGTTGATTACCTTGTAGATGTCAATTGGAGTAGTGATGCTTCTCCGATTGAAGTAGTGCCATGGAAACTTTACTTTGATGGTTAGGCTTGCAAAAATGTCCAAGGTGTTGGAGTTGTGCTCATATCACCTAGTGGTATGACTTTTGAGACCTCGGCCCGATTATAATTTCCTTGTACTAATAATCAAGCTGAATACGAAGCTCTATTTCTAGGAATTGAATTGTTAAGCTCCATGGGTGTTAAATATGTTCATGCATATGATGATTCATTATTAGTAGTTCAACAAGTAACTAAGGATCCCCAATTCTTTAATGGTTTATTAAATAGCTACTTGGATAAATTTCTGGACATAATTGCTACTTTTGACAATTTTGAGATTTCTCGTGTATAGAGAAGCCAACTCAGTAGCAAATGACTTGGCTCAGCAAGCATCTGGTTACCAAATTAAAAGAGGTAAATTTTTTGCACAAGAAAAACCGATGGTTGACTTATCTTTACCACACGAGTCTGAACACATTGGTCTGACTGACCTATCATGTCTAGTTTGACCGCAGGTGTCTGGTCGGTCTGACCGGCCATGCCAGGATGGTCTGACTACACCGTGCCAGCTGACTGACAATAGCTAGTTTGACCAACCCACTATGGTCAGTCTGACCGCTCTATGTCAGGATAGTTTGGGACACGGGGGGAAGTCCAAATTAGTAATTTGAATGCCAATTCAAGTGAGAATTTGATGAGTACTTCGGGAAATCATGAGGATGATTGGAGGACTCCAATTATTCAATATTTGAGAGTTCCTAGTAAGCAGGTTGATAGGAAAGTTCGGCGTCAAGCATTTAAATTTGTGTTTCCTGATGATGAGTTGTATCACCGAACAATTGATGGAGTACTTTTGAAAATTTTGAATGTCGATCAGTCTAGACTTGCCGTAGGTGAGGTACATGAAGGTCTTTGTTGTACTAATCATTCAGCCTAGAAAATGAGTTGGATGCTCAACAGTGCGGGTTTTATTGCCCGACTATGATTGAGGATTGCTTTAAATACCATAGCGAATGTTAAGCTTGTCAAAGGTTTGTAATATTCAGTTTGCTCCTGCATCTTTGCTTAATCCTATTATCAAACCATGGTCGTTCCGAGGTTGGGCCTTGGACTTTATCAGCCAAATTTATCCTTCCTCTTCAAAAGGGCATCAGTTCGTGTTGATGGCTATGGATTACTTCACCAAGTGGACCAAGGCCATGCCTCTCAAGAACATGATGCAAAATGAGGTAATCGATTTTATCTTGAAGCACATTATACATAGATTCGGTATTCCTCAAACTCTTACTACAGATCAGGGTGCTTCGTTTGTTTCTAAAGAGGTAGTACCGACCGAAGCCCAGCAGCAGCAGCGCGTCCGGAGCCGGTCCAGGCTGTGGCGCGGATAGAAAATTTTGATGCTGCAAGACACCCTCCGGTGGCCAATGTTATGCCACCTCCGAAGCAAGAAGAAGGGCAAGATAGAGGAAAGAGAGTAGTTCTCCCTATCTCTGGAGGAGGTACCCTCGGAAGCATGTCCAAGAGACAGCGAAGAGAGTATGTTCGGGAAGTAGGTCATATTGGGACTTCGTCATCTGCAGCTGCAATGCCGGAGTGGTCTCATGTTCCAATATCTTTCTCTGCGGAGGATGCAGCTGGTATTAAGTTCCCGCATGCAGATCCATTGGTTATCACTGCTGATATTGCAGGGACTGAAGTCCGAAGGGTGCTAATTGACGGAGGTAGTTCGGCAGATATTATTTTTGTGCAAGCCTTCGATCAGTTATGCATTTCCCGGAAGCATCTCCTCCCAGCGGCTCGTCCTCTGCAAGGCTTCGCAGGACCTCCGCTTGATGCACTCGGTCAGATAGGCTTGGAAGTAACCTTCGGAGAAGGTTTACTAGCCCGAACTGAAGAAGTTATCTTTGATGTGGTAGATGCCCCGTATGCTTATAATGTCATCTTCGGACGGGGCATGTTGAATCAGTTCGGAGCTGTGGCGCATCACAACTACTTATGCATGAAGATGCCCACACAAGCAGGAGTCCTGACAATCTTCGGAGATCAAGCCATGGCTCGGAGGGCAGAATATGGTCACGGTCCTCCTCTTGATCCGAGGCAAGTAAATAGTGTCCAGGATAATGAAGAAATTTTTTCAGCCTCCTCCGAAGCTTCGAAGAAGTCGTTTCCGAGACCAAGTCCCGAAGGAGAGATTGCAACGAAGATCATTGTTAAAGAAGGTAAAGAATACACTTTTCAATTTGGTAAAGATTTACCTCCTGAAGTTGCAACCTCCTTAGAAAAAGTCGTGGAAGAAAATTTGGATGTCTTCGCTTGGTCTGACGAAGATATCACCGGAGTCGATCGGGATATTATTGAGCACAGTTTACTTGTAAACCCGAAGGCCCGGCCTGTTCGACAAGGACTCCGGAAGATGTCCGCAGAGAGAGCTGCTCTAGCTAAGGACGAAGTTGAAAAACTGTTGAAGGCTGGGATTATCAGAGAAGTGGCCCACACAGAATGGTTAGCCAACCCAGTCTTCGTCAGGAAGAAGTCTTCCGGGAAGTGGCGCATGTGCATTGATTTCACATCTCTGAATAAAGCGTGCCCACGTGACCCCTACCCCATGCCCCGAATTGATCAACTAGTTGACTCCACTGCAGGTTCAGAGTTACTAAGCTTCCTTGACGCGTATTCTGGTTATCATCAAATATGGTTGAAGCGCAAAGATTAAATCAAGACGAGCTTTGTAACTCCTTCGGGAGTCTTCTGCTATGTAAGAATGCCCTTCGGCCTAAGAAATGCCGGGGCTACTTTTTCAAGATTAGTTGCTAAGGCTCTAGGTCATCAACTAGGTCGTAATGTGGAGGCCTATATGGATGATATTGTAATAAAGAGTGCTTTAAAGCACCAGCATAGCCTAGACTTAGCAGAAACGTTCAATAGCCTTCGGGCATGTGGGATCCGTCTTAACCCCGAAAAATGTATATTCGGAGCTAAGGCTGGAAAGTTGTTAGGGTACTTAGTTTCAAGTAGGGGAATTGAAGCTAGCCCTACTCAAATAACTGCGCTGCAGAAGATGGCTCCTCCGGAGAATTTAAAGCAAGTGCAAAAGCTGACTGGACGTCTGGCCGCACTTAGCAGGTTTTTATCAAGGTCTGCGGAGAGGAGTTTGCCAATATTTAAAGCTTTGAAAGGGTCCGAAGATTTTGCATGGACACCGGAGTGTCAGAAAAGCTTCGAAGATATTAAAGATTATCTCAGCAATCTTGCTACACTTACGGTGCCTATTGCGGACGAAACCCTACTCCTGTATCTTGCAGCTACAGGTTCAGCTGTCAGCGCAGTCCTTGTCAGAGAAGTGGATTTCAATGGGAAGTTGGTCCAAAATCCTGTCTATTTTGTATCCGAAGCATTGTCAGGAGCGAAGACAAGATACTCCGAACTTGAGAAGTTTGTTTATGCTCTGATAATGGCTTCGAGAAAGCTAAGACATTATTTTTTGGCTCATAATGTAATTGTACCAACTTCGTATCCCTTAGGAGATATGCTCCGAAGCAAAGATTCCACTGGAAGGATTGGAAAGTGGGCAGTAGAGCTAGCACCCTTCGGCATATCTTTCTTGGCAAGGACAGCTATCAAATCCCAAGTCCTAGCAGACTTCGTAGCAGAGTGGACTCCACCTGCGAAGATGACTCCGGAGAAATCAGATGACGGAGTTTGGACTGTTTACTCCGATGGGGCTTTCCAAGCATCCGGAGCAGGCATTGGGGCAGTGTTGATTTCACCGTCAGGGCAAAGAGCAATGTACTCCGCAAGACTCAACTTTAAGTCTACCAATAATATAGCGGAGTATGAAGGAATTTTATTGGGACTCCGGAAAGCACGTGCTCTAGGGGCTACAAGGATAATCATAAAAACAGATTCTCAGATAGTAGCAGGGCACGTAGACAAAAGTTTTCAAGTCCGACATCCACAGCTTGCAAAGTACTTAGAAGAAATCCGCAAGATCGAAGCACACTTCAAGGGTATTTCCATTCGAAGTATACCAAGAGCTGAAAATGTGCAAGCGGACATTTTAGCGAAGGCTGCAGCCAGAGCTGTGGATGTGCCTGAAGAAGCTTTCTATGAGGAGCTCAATATACCTTCGGTGCCACAAATTGCCTCTGCAGAGATTCTTTGCATTCCCAATGCAGATTGGAAAGATTCGATCATAGAACTCTTGCAAGGAGGAACAAATTTGCACGAAGAACCCCAGTTGTCAAGATTAAAGCTCAGAGCAAGAAACTATCAGTTAATCAACGGTATATTATACAAGGCCGGAGTATGTTCCCCTCTACTCCGATGTATATCTCAAGCCGAAGGCCAAGAAATTCTTCGAGAAATTCACGAAGGCCTTTGTGGAAGCCATTTAGCCCCTAGAGCTCTGGCAGGAAAAACACTTCGCCAGGGGCTTTATTGGCCCACAATAACAGCTGATGCGGAGAGCTTGGTCCGCACTTGTCAAGGATGCCAGTGGATGGGTCGACGGAGTCATCGCCCACCAACAGCTCTTCAAGTCATTGCTCTGGTATGGCCTATGGCCAGATGGGGTATGGATCTAATTGGTCCCTTTCCGTTAGCAAAGGGAAATCTGAAGTTCGTAGTGGTAGCTACTGAATATTTTTCTAAGTGGGTAGAAGCAGAGCCCTTAACAGCTATCACTTCGAACAATGTACAGAAATTCTTCTGGAAGAACATTGTTTGCCGGTTCGGAGTGCCTAGATATCTCACAGTTGATAATGGAACACAGTTCGATGCAGAACCCTTCAGGAAGTTTTGCGAAGACCTAGGCATTCATCTATGTTTTGCTGCAGTGAGACATCCTCAGTCGAATGGAGCCGTAGAGCGAGCCAATGGAAATATTTTATCAGGGCTAAATCGAAGAATAGTAGGATTGTCAAAGGGACTGTGGACCGAAGAGCTTCCGAAGATTCTGTGGTCCATTCGGACTACGCAAACAAGGTCCACAGGTTTTACTCCGTTCAGACTACTATTCGGAGATGAAGCTATGACTCCAACGGAGCTAAAGGGGGGATCATTTCGCAGCACCGAACCGGACATTGAAGAAGAAAGACAAGCTTCGTTAGATTTGTCAGAAGAAACAAGACTTCGGGCTGTAGCTAATTTATCAAAGTATCATCAGCAGACGAAGACTTGGTATGACCCGAAGGTTAAGCTCAGCGAGTTAAGGCCGGGTCATCTTGTTCTACGAAGCATTATAGCACCAGGGAAGTTAGGCAATAAATGGGAAGGTCCATATCTAATTGTCCTCTCAGGGCGCCCTGGTTCATTTAAATTAGCTAATTTAGAAGGTGAAGAGTTAGCACATACTTGGCATGCGGAGCACCTAAAGCGATACTTCGCATAAGGGCTCCTTGTAATTCGCTTGTAATCACCTCTAAATTAATAAAGCATACACCCTGATAGTTGCCTTCCCCTCATAGACTCCCAGCTTCCCGAGCGGACGCGCTGGAACCGTGGGGTCGACCGAGAGGGAAGTGTCATTAAGCTGGGCTGTATTTCCGGACTTCGTACCCATAAAGTCGAAGCCTCCGGTGTGGTGGCTGAAATACATCCGGAGCCCAGGCCACGGCTTGTAGGCATCCGTAAAAGAGCCCAAAACCACATTCTACGGAGTCCAAGCCATTGGCTGGTAGACTTCCGTAAAAAGAGCCGAAGGTGGCCAAAATCTACGGAGTCCAAGCTGCAGCTTGCAGACTTCCGTAAAAAAGAGCCGAAGGTGGCCAAATTCTGCGAAGTCCAAGCCATTGGCTGGTAGACTTCTGCAAAAATAGCCGAAGGTGGCTACAATTATACGGAGTCCAAGCCATTGGCTGGTAGACATCCGTAAAAAGAGCCGAAGGTGGCCAAATTCTGCGAAATCCAAGCCATTGGCTGGTAGACTTCTGCAAAAATAGCCGAAGGTGGCTAAAGCAAAACAGCATTTGAGCCATGAGCTTCGAATGTCTGTTAACATAGTCCAAAGTGACAAATTTCTTAAGACACTAAAGTGTCCTAGAAGTTATCTCAATTGATTTCTTTCGTTAAACAAAGGTACCAAGTTACCATTCTTCTGACTACAAAAAGTCGAAGACATTTCATAAGATTTCAAAAGATCTTTAAATGACAGAGGGGCTCCGAACCCCCAAAAACTGTACTCCGAAGTTTTTTCTTTGCGCATAACCATCTTTGAATACATTTCGAAGTTGCTTATACCCAAAGAGGGGCTAGTAAATATGGAGACAATTTTAAATCGGCATTCATTATTGAAATAAATGTGTTTACAGATTACACTATGAAAAATTGGTATCTATACCAAGAAGGAATCGGAGACCTCTTCGGTCCCGAGAGCTAGGGGTGGAACGACTATTTCCAACATCGGAAGTTCTAAGAACTTTACGTTTAACTCTCTTCCTCCCCTTCGAAGCTCTAAAATCCTTCTGTTCTTGTTGAAGCTCGGCCCAAGTTCGAAGCCGCTCGGGGCTCCTTTCCCAGCTTCTAAGATCTTCAGATCTTTTATTTTGGGCTTCACCTTCGTCTTCAGACCAATTAGTGTCTTCAGAAGACGAGGTGTTTGCGTCAATCCCTTTATCTTCCTATTTAATATAAGATAATACGTCTTTGATTACTTCGGGCGCAATTACGCCGGAGTCATCTCGAGGAATAAGAAATCGAGGACGCTTATAACTCTTTAGAAGTTCGAAGGTGTTCCACAATGAGCGAACTTCGCTGTTAAGCTCTAACACTTCGATATCTTCCATAAGAGGCAAAGCCTAAAAATATGACAAACAAGACTTTCATTGATAAATGTTTACAAACATGAGCTTTACATAATCAAAAAATCCTAAGTAATTCCTAAACCTGCGGGTTCGGAGGAGGCTGACTGCTCGAAGCTTGGCTCCGAACTTGCTTCTGACGTTGGCCTTCGTCAATCCAAGCCTTGATCGCAGAACGACCTTCAGCTCTCCATGAAGTTTGAAAGGCTCGCCAGGCGGCAGTCACGCCTTCGGAAGGATTCAAAAGTCTTGCGTCATCGAAGGTGATGGAGCCCTCTGCGCTCGGAGTGATTGTTCGGCCCAAATCCTCGTAGTAACGAAGTAATCCAAGGGCAGACACTTGTCCGGAGAGTTCTCCATAACGCATGCCTGCCGTCTTCATTTGCTTCGCTGCTCCTTGGATCCTCTTTAACCGGCGCAGCAGAGTCACATTGTCATCCGAAGGTAGTGATCCAGTAGTACCGAAGTACTCCAAGACACCTAGCATCTGCTCGATGACCTCCGAAGCCACCTTCTCAGACTTAAGCCTTTCCTCAATAAGCGCATCCTTGACCGAAGTCGTTTCTGCTAGAACTCCGGAAATTCTAGCATTCTCCGTAGTCAAAGTATTCTTTTGAGTCAGGAGTTGGCTAGCCTCTTCTTGGACCCTCACAAGTTCGGACCCCTTAGCAGCATCCTCCTTCCGCAGTCTTTCAATTTCTGCTCGAAGCACAATTCTTTCTGCTTCGAGCTCTTTCTTCGCAGCCTCCAAGCTTTGCCTGGCCCTTCGCTCTGCTAATATTATATTATCCATCTGAGCTACTCGACCTTCGGAGAAGTTAAAATTTCTTTGAAGAGCTTCGTTTTCTTCCCGAAGTTGAGCAATTTCATTTTCGCCCGATAAAGCTGCAGCGCGGGCCAAGACTGTTTGCTAAAAAAAAAGAAAAACTGAAATAAGAAATTATTCATATATAATTTGCTATTTGGTTCGAAGATGCTTTATACCTGATAAGCTTCTCTTTCTACAGCAATGTTAAGCTCCGAACTTTTCGCTCTGCTTAAAAGGGCTACCAGTTCTGTTTCCCCGACTTTGCGACTGGCTTGACCCAAAGGTTTAACCAAAGTCCCAAGTCCAGTTTTCTCCTCCAAAAAAGGAGTTATGAGAGGAAGCATTACTGAAGCCTTCTGATCAGCTCTGCTTAGCGAAGGTCCGGAGAGTTCTTCCGAGGCCCTTGGAACTTCTGAAGATGGCCCCCCCTCAGTTGATTCACTTTCATCTGTTGACTCAGATGAAGTCGATCCTTGAGTAGGGAGAGGCTCTATGTGTCTTTTACCTCTTCCAGGCCCCTGTTGAGTAACCTCCGGGTGTGGCTCCGAAGTTGTCGAAGGCCTTTGAATTGTATCTTCGTGAGTTACTTCGACAACAGGAGGCTCTGAAAAAACAAAAATATTATACATTGTATAATTTTGCATAAATTGATATGAATTATGCGAAATTTACCTTCGACATTCTCCGGGAGATCGAGCACTGGACTGATCGGAGGATCAAAAATGAAGTCATCATCCGAATCAGCCGTTAAATCTTGGACTACAGGAGCATCGTCCTGGGCAGTCCTCGTTGCTTCTTCGGGAATCGAAGCCATAGTGACTTCGACCCCACTTTCATTCACAGGAACTCCGTCCTGAGTTGCATCTTCTTGAACTACCTAAGTCCTTGGTTGATCAACATTATCTCCGGACTCCGGTACGTTCGCAGGTACTTCGGCTTGTGCGGCCCTTTGAGTTTCATTTTCTTCCATCAGGTGCACAAGCAATCTCCCCGTTTCTTCTTGGGAGTCGGAAACCGAAGCTCTTGAGCTCGAAGGTACAGGATCTGAAGGTGCGAGGTTCTTCGGCTTCCGAGCCACCTTCTTCACCGGAGTTTTTGCTGAACTTGAAGTTCCAGCTTCGGCTTTCCTTTTCTGAGGCCCTTTCTCCAAAGGCGCCCAATCCATCAGAGGGGGAGGAGTGAGTTTCAGCATTCCCCATACTCTGTTAAATCTCTCCCAACTCCCAACCAGTTTAATTCGCCACTCTTTCTCAGTCGGAGTTGGAGCACCCAAGATCTTTTCCGAAGCCCTTATAATCTGTTCTGAAGTAACAGGGGCTGAAGAAACTGCAAAATAAATAATTCAAGTTAGTTTTTTCTTCGAAGTAAATATGTTTAATGCATGTTGGTTTCGAAGTTACCTGTAGGACTTGAAGTCAAGTTAATTTTGCGAAGACCGCCTTCGGAGTCATCTTCGAAGATGATAGGCCAGTTGGCCATCAGTGGAGGAATTTGAAGACCAATGAATTCTTCAGCCAAGTCTCGCATACTGAGCCTTCGGCTAACTTTTTCAAGCAGGTTCAGACGGGCTTCGAATTGGCCTTCGTCGGGTCGCACCAAAGCTTCCTTTCGGAATTGGATTTCTTTAAGCGGTCCAGCCAGAGGATTGCTTGCCCCAACTTCGGCATAGAACCATTTCAGAATCCAATCGGTGTACCATCTGGCGTTGATAGATTTAACAGGAAAGCGAAGGGCATACTCATCCCGAAGTCTAAAGTTGATACTGCCAAAAGATATTACTACTTTTTCACCTCCGGGAGTTACGAAGGTTTTCGGCTGGCAAGTTGCTCTATGTAATGCAGCGAAGATTTCAGCCCTTCCTTCACATCCTTCGGCTCTCAAGGCCCACTCAAAGATAGCTAATCTAGCTACCGCATTCGGAGATAGTTGGGGGAGGGTTACATGGAATAGGTCGAGTACCTCCGCCAAGAAGTCCACTGCAGGGAGACCCAAGCCTGCTTCGAAGAAGGCTTCGAACACTACCACTTCTCCGGGTCTTGGCATTGGAATTACTTCTTTCCCTGGCTTCCGAATCATAACTCCCGCACCAATATTCCCTCCTACTGCGATTGTCAAGGACTCTCTTTTGCAGGTCGAAGGCCCTAACTGGATGGACTGATCTAAATACTTGGTTGACGGGGGGCACAAACCTTGGTCAGCAGAGATTTGGGGATTTCCCCCTCCAGCCGCCATAGATGTTGCTGTGGCCACCGAAGGTATTGCCGCCAACGTTGCTGCTGCTGCTGCCGCCTGTTGCCGAGCCACAATCGACGGAGGCGCTGATCCCTTGGTCTTCGCCATTGCAATCTCTGGATCGCTTTGGAGGAACTGGAGGCTAGGGTTTAAGAACTCAAGGGGCTCAGAAATCTTTTGATTGTGAGAAAGCGGTGAAAAGGTAACCGGGTAACTTCTAAGCCCTTAATTTATAGCCTAAACTTCACTTTCTTACCGTTAATCCATGTCGTTTCGCATTCCTGCCGTTACTTCTTTCGCGAAATTAACGCCTGCTACAGTTTCCGTTGTAAACAGAAACTAACGGCTATATCTTCTAAGTCTAAAAAGACTTTCGAACTTCCTGAGTCAATTCTAAGATAGTTCGAAAAGTAACTACCTTAAGACTAATTCGAAGTTCATATCTTCATGCATTTCGGAGATAAAATAAAAACCAATAACCCCTATGATTGGTTATCTTTTCTTTCCGTATACTGCTCTCCTAACGTTACAGGTCGAACGGAGAAGCGTATTCGAGGGGCTACTGTTGGGGGAAAATATCTCATCTTCGGGGTTATTGCCGAAGATGCATGAAGGCAGTCAACCAGTTCGAAGATTCTCCGAAGATCATCTGCGAAGATACCCGGAACCCCGTTCAAAGCCCGAAGACAGGCATTGGTTCGAAGTATGTCTTCGAACTAAAGCCCTTCAAGATCTTTTCTGCCAGCTAAGATGGAAGACTTATCTTCTTTCTTACTAGATTAGTCTTTTACCATTTTAGCCCTATTAAGGAAACCGAATAGTTTCCTTAATGTCGGTTGTAATAGAGGGGTAAATAGGTCTTTTCCTTAATGTTTGGGCCTATAAATACCCCCCATTTCATCCTGTAATAGGGACCGAATACAAGTTATTCAATACACACTTTCGAACTATTCTAAGTTATTATCCTTTCGGAGGCTTAGAACAGTTTGCTTCACAAACACTTCGTTTGTTAGTTTCTTTTCTACAGAAACCTGTTAGCGTAATATTTTACGCCAACAAATCTTATGGTATAAAGTTGATAAACTCTTCACCATACTATGCTTAAGCCAATGGTCAGGCCAAGTCTAGTAATAAAACTGTTATTAAGCTGATTAAGAAAAAGATTCAAGAGTTTCCTAGAAGGTGGCACGAAGTGCTTTTTGAGGCATTATGGGCATGTAGAATTGAAAGCATGGCACCACCAAGGTAAGTCCATATGAATTGGTGTATGGACAAGAAGCCGTTTTACCCGTAGAGGTGAATCTTGGCTCTTTGATATTACTTAAGGAAGATGGCTTATCGGTCGATGAGTATGAAACTTTTTTGAAGGATAATTTGGAAGAAGTGACCGATAAGAGTGTTGACACCCAAATTTGGCATTAATGGTCAAAATTGTCGAAATATCAAGTTTTGGTAATTTGGACCGAAAATATGCCTTACCTGGCATAGGCCGGTCCCACCGGCCATGAAGGCACGGTCAGACCAGCCCAAGTCTAGAATTATAGATAGAGTTTGATTCCGGGCTGTTTTATCTATAAATAAATCCTAACCACTTTTGGCCGAATCCTACTTAGTTTAGGAGTCGGAGAACTTGAGACCAGCCCCTATAAATATATGGGTGAGGCCAATTCAAAGGGCATCTCCACAAATCAACTCAAAACCCTAGTTTTGAATCATGCCTTTACTTTCAATCTACTTTTTTCCCTAGCATTACTTTACTCCTAGCAGTAGATCTTTCTCAATTTCATCAGCATATTTTCTGTACCTCACCACGCTACAACGAGTTCTTTGTGGGTTTTATCTGAAAACCATCCGTTTCACCCTCGTACGGGTTTTTATTGTTTTTATCTGTTTTTACCGGTGATTTAGTCCCTAGGCTGAATTTCCATTGGTTTCTTGTGTTTTGCAAGAGTCAAAGTGTCCATCAACGTCGCCAAGAATTCCCTACACCATGCCCCCTCCATCGGAGCACCCACATGTAAACCAAGGTGTTCACTACATCGCCAGTTGGTTTGACTGGCCAACTCCAATCGGTCCGACCGGGCGTTGCCGGCACAGGCTGGTCTGACCGGTGGATCAAGGCCGGTCTGACTGATGACACCCAATCGTTTGGTTTCCCCTCTTGGCCGCTTTGATTCGGGGGCTTCCTCGGCTTACTTCGCACTGAAGGTCTTCATCATGCCGAAGTCCTATGCGCCAAAGCCTCATACCTCGCACCGGAGGGCTTCACAGAGGACCCCAGAAACCCTTCGCACCAAAGGTATTCTTTTGCGCCAGAGGTATATTCATGTCGAAGCCCACCTTCGCACCGGAGTACTCCCTATCCCCTTTGGCCACCTCCGGTCTGACCAGAGGTTTACCCTCAGTTTGACCGGCCAAAGGGTACCTTCGGAGGGCCCTTCGAAACCTAGGACGAAGCCCCCTTCGGCCAACCCTTCGCACCACCGGTCCGACCGGTGGCATAGCGTCGGTCTGACCAAACCAATGGCCGGTCTGACTGCCTAGTAGACTTTGGTCCAACCGGCCCTGTTCTGGCCGGTTGGGTTCAGTTAGGTTGTTTATCATTTTTAGTTATTTTCCAACACTTTGGTTAATTGAGTAATTTTAGATTAATATTATTTGATTGCCTGGCGACTCCATTATCTCCTTACCAAGGTTTAAGGATTGTTGGAACACGACGTCAACATATCACGATGTTTTTGGATCGTCGAACCGGCCTATGTGCGGGGGCACGTTTTCGTGTCAACACACTTTTTGGTGACTCTACTGGAGACATACACGCCAAGTACGACTACATCGACAGTACCTTCTACGCCAACAAGAACGGCGAGGAACACGGAGGATGACAATGACTCTGGTACCATTTCCCTAGAGGATCTCTCAGAGGAGGACCGTGCAAAACTTGAAGCTAAGGTGAAGGAACGTCAAGATCGCATGCTTGCAAGATACGTCAAGATAGGTGACACGTTCGTAAAGCGCGACGCGAGATCCGTCACCCTCACCACGCCGGCTAAGGTAAACTCCAATCCTCCCCTCTTTCCCCTAAACCTCGAGCAAGAGATAGTTTCCAAGGTTAACCAAGAGGTTAACGCTGCATTCGACAAACACATGAAACACGTGGCTCCCAAAGTAAACTCTAAGATAGATGCGATGTTTAGAAGATTCGGTTTTCTCGAAGCCGATGCCCCTACTACGATTACTAGCACTTCCCCTATTCATCGCATACACAGTAGGATGGATGGGAGCACGGGGAGAGAGACCACGTCAGTGACCTCAGCTTTCATGGTCGAAGCCCCTCTGATCCTAGTCGGTCAGACCGGACCTAGTTGGCTTGTTCGATCGGCTGAACATGGGCGGTCTGACTGACTATACCAGGCCAGTCTGACCGATGTGTTCCAGTCTATAGCATTTATCCCTAGTGTCACCGCACCATCAACACATTGGGCCAGTCCAACTGACTCACCCCCACCGGCAATAGTCAGTCTGACCGGCCATCAGGCCGGTCCGACCAGTCATTATACCATCGGCCAGACTGGCCTTATGGCCGGTTAGACCACCCATACCACCTACTATGCTCTGCCTCCACCTGCGCCTATGCCACTCTCTCCCGCACACCCTAATAGGCCCGATCACGTCCCATATCACAAACCACCAGGAGAGGAGGAGCCGCATGGCCGACACTATGATATACCACCGCGTGTCACGCCCCCACACAAGAGACGCACGTGGGTAGGAGGCTTAGATGACCCTGACGAGTGGATTCGCGCACTATTTAGAGAGGTTGTGGGTTGGACACCTATAGGGCGGGGTAGGGTTTATCAAAAGGCATACCTTGATTACTTCAACACCATCCTGTACCCGTGGGGCTTTAGGGTGCTCGAATTTACAAAATTTGACGGTGAAGGTAGTAAGACCACCCTAGAGCACATAGGTTAGTTCTTAGCGCAGTGTGGTGAAGCTAGTGGATCGGATGCTTTGAAGCTTAGATTGTTTTCTCTGTCGCTTTCTGGCACAACTTCCACATGATTGTTTTCTCTATCGCTTTCTGGCACAGCTTCCACATGGTTTTCGGTGCTGCCGCCGAACTCCGTGCATACTTGGGCCCAATTAGAATAGGGGTTCCATACGCGTTTCTTCCTAAAAATGTAGAGTGTCATCTAGCTATCTTAAGGTTGGTTAAACAACAAACTAGTGAGACCATTAATTCTTACATTCAAAGGTTTCTAGATACCAAAAGTCGATACTCTGACTTGCATATTAGTGATAAAGACTTGGCTGATTTTGCATTTGGCGGTTTGCTTGTCCACATTAGAAAGGCTATGCATGATCAAACATTCTTGGATACTAGTCAAGTATTAAGAAGTGCTCTGTCTATTAAAAGCCGAGTCATGAACAAGTACAAATCCAAGGATGACTTAGAAAAGAATGCGGGTGAGCGATCATCTGGCAAAAGTAAGAAATTTGATGTCTATACAGCCAAATGGACTTGGACTGATGAAGGAGATCCATTCATGTGCAATAGTTTGAAGCCAACACCTCGAAATAGTCCAGAAGGTAAGTATACCTTTGATCTAACCAAGTGCGATAAAATATTCGACTATCTTTTTGAGAAGGGACAGATCAAGGTGTGTGAAGACCAAGTCATCCCGTCGGTGGAAGAACTAGGAGGTCGTACGTATTGTAAATGGCATGACACTTATACTCATACTATCAATAAGTGTTATGTTTTCCGCCAACAAATTCAATCGGCCATCAATGAAGGATGATTGAAGTTTGAGAATGATCCTTCTCTACTTAGTATTGATTGCAATGCTAAAGTGTTAATTCGGCCCGATCAAGCTGAATCAAATAAAGGAAAGAATATTGCAGTTGAAGAGCCTCGGTCTGATACACATATATAATTCTATGGACAAAGAAAGGCCGCTTGGTGACAAGACGGCTAGGCGACCGAGAGTTACTTTTGATGCGCTATTAAAGAAGTATGAGCATGTGGCCGAACAAAGAGCAAATAATCAGCCTAATAACATAGAAAGACCAAATTCGGCTCCTAAGAAAGGATTTGGTCATAGTCGTCGGTCGTTGGAAGCTTTCATGCCATTATATTCATATGGTCTTTCGATGATGTCATGGGGGGCATGCCCAATGCCCAAATACGGTGGCCCTCTTTAGTACTTTGCCCCCATAGATGTCGTTCTCACCACCGCAAGTGTTGTTCCACCAAGAACTAGCAATGCCAAAGGGGTCGGCAAAGAGGCAAAGGCGTAACCATAGTGATGGTCGTATTCGCACAAGGAATCGGCCTAAGTCTTCAAGGGTGAAGGAAAGGAACAACAACAATAAACACAATGAGGTGGTCGTCGTTATTAAAATAGGTTTCTGCAACATCCCAATCCCTGAAGAAGTCCTTCTGGAGCAAGATGGAGGCAACCCAGTGGAGACCACCAAAGGTACCAATGTCGGTCCAATCGCCGCCCTAGGGCCGGTCTGACTGGCCATAGTGCACTGGTCCGACTGCCCTTTGTCATATTCCTGACACCATCCGGTCTGACTAGCCCCATGAGGCTGGTCTGACCGAAAGCGTACAGGGATACAGTCATATAAGTGCAAAATTGTCGAGGCCAATTCAGGTACTTCTCATTCAGCTGAAAATTCCAGGAGTAAGTTTGTGGCCCTGGGATCAAATCCGCTACCTTCGTGGGCACCTCCGGGAATGACCAAGTCTCAAAAGAGACACCTACAATGTCTTCAGGCCGAACATCTTAAAGAGAAGAAGGTTGAAGAGTTCAAGGGTAATTTGCTCAACGAATCCAAAGCTTTAGTCGGACCACGACATGTGTGGAGACCAAAGTTGGTTGAAGAGCCAGCTTCTAGCCTCGTTGAGTAAAGAATAGATCCCACAAGGAATGGGGGCAAAACTAATAAAAATACTGAATGCCGGGTTGATAGATAAATTCGACACTTAGTTCCCTAGTTCGTGAATTTATATTGAGTTATGCAAATCGTCCTCAGGAGTTTACAAATTCTGAGTCAAGAGATGGACGATTTATGGTAGGTAAACAAATAAAGAATATGGGGAATACCACCTGTGGCTCGCTGTGCTTTTAGCTCAATAAGTTTGCTAAAAGGTAGGGGGCATGCGTTGATACCCAAATTTGGCATTAATTGTCGAAATTGTCGAAATATCAAGTTTTGGTAATTTGAGCCCGAAATATGCCATCACTGGCACAGGCCGATCCAACCGGCCATAGTAGGCCGGTCCGACCAGTAGTGAAGGCACGGTTAGACCGGTCCAATGGGTCCAGTCAGACGAGCCCAAGTCTAGAATTAGAGATAGAGTTTGATTCCGAGATGTTTTTATCTATAAATAAATCCTAACCACTTTTGGCTGAACCCTACTCAGTTTAGGAGTCGGGGAACTTGAGACCAGCCCCTATAAATATAGGGGTGAGGCCAATTCAAAGGGCATCTCCACAGATCAACTCAAAACCGTAGTTTTGAATCGTATTTTTACTTTCAATCTACTTTTTCCCTAGCATTACTTTACTCCTAGCAGTAGATCTTTGTCAATTTGATTAGCAAATTGTTCGTACCTCGCCACGCTACAGCGAGTTCTTTGTGGGTTTGATCTGAAAACCATCTGTTTCACCCTCGTATGGGTTTTTATTGTTTTTATCTGTTTTTACCGGTGATTTAGTCCCTAGGCCGAATTTCCATTGGTTTCTTGTGTTTTGCAGGAGTCAAAGTGTTGGACCGGAAATGGCGACTAGAGAGGGGTGAATGGGAGCTTTTAAAATTTCAGACTAAAAATAGCCTTCTGTTTTAATTCTGTCTTCTGTGGAACAGGCTTCGAACACACTGTAGGACCGAAAGTAGCGACCAGAGGGGGGGGGGGTGAATGGGCGCCTTAAAAATTCTTTCGACTCAATGGCCTGTTCCCAATACCCAACGCACCTCAAAAATACTACGCAGCAGAAAATAAACAGTAGGCCTAAGTCTAAAGGTTTCTAACCTAGAAGCAACTGATGATATACAGTGTACCTGAGTCACACGCGGCCCATGAAACAGCAGATCTCCTCTCTTCTTCAATCCTTGATGACTATCGTTGACAATGACTCATCACCTCTAGAGCCATGAGGCCCACACTATTCAGCATGGCTCCTCACACACCCTTCAAAGTTCTGGTTCGAAGGTATTTAACAACTCCGAAATCAGGCTTCGCAAAGAGCAAAAGTTCGAAGCCAAGAAGACTTCGCTCCACCCACAACACCCAAAAACTCAACTCTGCTAAGTCAGTGCAGGCTCCGCACACTGGGTGCCTTCGAGCAGGCTTCGCACTTCACCCTTCGCAAGAGCAGACTTCCCTCTGGGGACTTCGACCAAACACTCAGCACTAGCAACTGGTACTAGGCTTCATACTTCGAAGGTCTAAATGCACACAGAACACACTTCGCCGAGGACTTTGACAAGGGAAGAAAATGGGCTTCGATTCAGCACAGAGACAGTGCTTCGCTAGTAATCAGAGAGGTCTAGCCTCCAATTTACACAGAGCGAACAGACACTGAAAAACACACACTTCACATGAACAGACTTCTCACACACTTCTCCAGAAACACTCCAATGCACAAACTCAACCCAGAAGAAGATGGTGCACAGAGAAATCAAAACATGCAGTGCAACACAGAATACAAGTTCAAGCACAAATGGAAACAGAATCAAAGTTTCATTACTTGAACAGGGAACACAAAAATGAACTCACAGGATGAACACAAAGTATGTGGAGGCTAGCACAGGAGCTCAAAATGGCTGCTCAAAAAGTGTTACAGTGACCTAGCTAGCCTCCACTATTCGTAGGCACTATTCAACCCTGTGAATAGACTACTTTACCCCTAGGGTTTACACTGGTTTTGTCTTATCAGAACAAGGGGGTACAGCTGGTAGTCTACTTTATTTGGAGGCTTCTTTTGTCAGCTTCGTAGAGGAGACAACATTAGCTTTTGTAGAGTAGACACAGACAGCCTTTGCAATTTTGGAGCCTTCTAAAGCCCCCCTTCGCACGCGAGGGGTGTGGTAGCTTCGGTGAGAAGCCTTGAGCCTGACGGCCTTCGCTTCACCAAAGTCAGCCTTCGAAACAGAGACGGTTTTGAGCCGAAGCCGTCAAAGCCCTTGGGCCTTCGCACCAACACCTCCGGAGTGGACCACCATGGCTTCGCA
Organism: Zizania palustris; assembly: GCA_019279435.1. Classification (NCBI taxonomy): domain Eukaryota; kingdom Viridiplantae; phylum Streptophyta; class Magnoliopsida; order Poales; family Poaceae; genus Zizania; species Zizania palustris. Next base: position 42,329,505 of record JAAALK010000290.1, on the reverse strand, counting down.
GCTTCTCCCAGCTCGAACTCCGTCAGTCCGTGTACCGAAGCCATGCATGGCCGAAGTACCTCAAGTCAGCCTCACTCCGAATCCCCCACCTTCGGAGTACCACTGTTCGAAGTCCCTCCCTCGTCCAAGGCATTCGCATGAAGCATTCCATGAGCCCTTCGTCGCAGTGTCTCTCCCCGAGCATACTCCTCGACGAACCTCACCCGGACCATGCCTTCGATGCACCTCGACTTCTGAGACCTTCGTCGGGTATACCTTTGAGTGCCTCCCTCCGGAGGACACTTCGAACACCTTTCCTCATTGTTGAGGACTTTGTCCACCATACTCCGAAGTCACTCCATTCGGAGTACCCTTCGAAGTGCCTCGCCTCCGAGGACTTCGTCTCGAGGTACCTTCACCCAGAGCCATGCTCCGCACTCTCTGCCTTCATCTAGCGCACCTCGACCCGAGGTCCGACCTCGACCCCTTCGCAGCCTTCATGACCGAGCTCCCCGCTCACCTAGCATCAAGCCTCCCGCTTGACCCAGGTTCACTTGCTGCGAACCGTTCATCGCCTCCGAAGTCACCTGCGCACCACAAACAAACAGACAAGTGTATCCAGTACCCCGGAGACCTCTCCGGGTAAGCAACCGTCGGCACACACTCCAGTGTACCGCCCAAAATACCGAGACCTTCGGTACGACCCAGTCATTGTGTACTGTCGGACCCCTCCAATAGGCACACTCCGCTGCAACAGCCATAGCAAATCAGACCCACCGAACCCTTCGCTGAAACAACCTCCGAACCCCTTCGGAGGTACCCCTTCGAATCAGAGGATAAAATATGTCAATCACTCATCACAGACTGCGAAACCAACCCTTGGTTTCTCAATCTCCCCCTTGATGAGTGCATTGACAACCAACTTTAAGTTCAAGAAAATTTAAAAAAATTCAGCACACAAGTGACCATAAAAACTCAGAAACGAGCCAAATCATGTCACTTGACAAAAGAATTTTCCTCCCCCTTTGCAAGATAAAACACCCCCTTAGTTATTTTGCCCCCTTGTTGAAGAGAACTCAAAAATTTCTCCCCCTTTGACAATGCAAGCATCAAGGAGAATTTTAAAAGATGCAAGGCTTCGAAAAGGGCAGAATTGCAAAGACATATCAAGCAAAAATATGCCAACATTAATACCAATTTTCATGTGCTCAACTCAATTTAACATTCTAAAAACATGATGACCGCATGTGATTTTATCATTTTGAAATAAAAGCATCACCACTCAATCAAGATAACTAGACAAGTAAAAACAAGGACTGCGTAGAGCTAGTCAACATCTACCTTAGACAGACAAGTCCAGTTCAATTGGAGCATTAAAACAAACTTGATTGAGTTGTTCTTTTCACAATGCGAGGGGTTATTTGTTTGTATACCTTATACTTTCCAATCAAGCCAAGCCTAGGCATGAAAGCCATTAGAAGCTTAAGGCGGTGATTTTGGCATACACTACACTATCCCAGTTCAGACCAATATACAATGGTAAGCAATCTAGAATAGAGTAGTGCGACAAACAAACCCACCTGGATCTTTTCACTTGTAGCATGCAAATCATGGATTTTTGGATTTTAATTAAGTGAACAATTTGTTTAGCACTTGATGAATATCCATGAGTAAGTAGAACAATTTTTCAAGTTGCAATGTTTAGCATCCAGAGAAAAGGAGTCTTGCTATCAAGCAGATAAAAGATAGCTAAAGCAGTCCTGCCTAAACACGCTAGATTCAAGACTAAGCAGTGAGCATGATTTGATTTTGGAAAGAAATATCATGCACATAATGTTTCAGACATATTAAATAGAGCTGAGCTGACATGATTTCATGAATTAAAATCAGGCATATAAGTGCAAAAGATGTAAATACAATTTCACACACAGTGAGCATATGCAAGACAATCAAAATCTGCTCCCCCTCACAAAATGCCGTAAGGGTGACAAACACCAAGTTTCCCACGTAAGTAGGCAAAACGAGAAGCATCGAGAGGTTTTGTGAAAATATCGGCTAGCTGGTGTTGGGTATCAACATATTGAAGCTCAATATCACCCTTCTCATTATGATATCTGAGAAAATGATACCATGCATCAATGTGTTTGGTTCTGGAATGCTGAACCAGGTTGTTTGCAATACAAATAGCACTAGTGTTATCACAGAAAAGTGGAACACTCTTATAATCTAACCCAAAATCCCGCAAAGTCGAAACCATCCACAAAATCTGAGAGCAACAGCTAGCTGCAGCAACATATTCGGCCTCGGCCATCGATTGTGCAACACTAGACTGTTTGCGGGAAGACCAGCAAACTAGTGAAGTACCTAGAAAATGACAAGTACCAAAGGTACTTTTCCTATCAATCCTACACCCAGCAAAGTCCGCATCGGAATAACCTCGAAGACACAAAGAGGAAGACACAGAATACCAAATGCCAAATTTGAGGGTATGTTTGAGATACCTGAGAATGCGCTTTACCGCTTGGCGGTGCGAAGCTCATGGTGAAGCCTGAAAACGAGCGCACAGACACACTGCAAAGTGTATGTCCGGCCTCGTAGCAGTCAAGTAGAGGAGGGAGCCGATCATGCTTTGGAACTCCTTCTGATCTACGGTTTCTCCATCTTCGTCAGGATCCAATGCTCCAGATGTAGCCATTAGAGTGGTGAGTGGCATCGCATCAGCCATGTCGAATTTCTTGAGGAGGTCCTTGGTGTACTTCGTCTGGTGGATGAAAGTACCTTGTTTGCTTTGCTTGATTTGCAAACCAAGAAAAAAAGTGAGTTCGCCCATCATGGACATCTCGAACTCCCTGCTCATGGCATCTGCAAACTCGGCAACCAAAGCATGAGAAGAGCCACCAAAGATAATATCATCCACATAAATCTGGACTAGGAGGACATCTTTCTCATGCTTGAGAGTGAACAGGGTTTTATTAACAGATCCCATCAAATACCCCTGCTCAAGCAGAAAAGATTTAAGTCTATCATACCATGCCCGAGGGGCCTGCTTGAGTCCATAAAGAGCTTTATGAAGTTTAAGGACTTTATGTGGTTATTTGGGGTTTTCAAAACCAGGGGGTTGTTTTACATAAACATCTTCGCCTATGAAGCCATTAAGAAAAGCACTTTTGTCATCCATTTGATAGAGTTTGAATCCCTGGGATGTCGCAAATGCAAGTAAAATCCTAATGGCCTCAAGACAAGCAACAGGTGCAAAAGTTTCAGTAAAATCAATCCCTTCTAATTGAGAATAACCCTGAGCTACAAGTCTAGCCTTGTTTCTAACTATTGTTCCATCCTCCCCTTGTTTGTTTTTGAAAATCCATTTTGTTCCGATGAAATGAACATTTGGTGGAGGATTAACTAAAGTCCAGACTTGGTTTCTCTCAAAATTTTCAAGTTCTTCATGCATGGCATTAATCCAACTAGAATCAGAAAGTGCATGACTAACATCTAAGGGCTCAAAAGAAGCAACAAAAGCTGAATCAATGAAATGAGCATGAGAACATGTTACCCTTTGATCAAGCTCACCAATGATCTGCTCTGGAGGATGCATCCTTTGAACATGATGTGGAGCCTCGCGGCGGGATGCAGTCCCCCCCTCAACTTGTGCGTTGCAGTTGTCCAAGATGATCGATGTCAAGGTAGTTGCTTTGGGACCTTGTGCCGAAGTGGTTGAAGCAGGGTCGGCTTCGGGGGTTGAAGTCGAGGGTAGTAGGGGTTCATCTTCGAAATCTTTGGGACCTTCTTCTTCGATGATGGTCTGCTCCATGTCATGCTCATTTGCCTGTTCAAAAGTGGAACTAACAGAGGGGGTTGATTCATCAAAAGTCACATCTCATGACTCGATGACAGTGTTAGTCTCTAAATTGTAAACACGATAAGAATGACCATTAGTAGTGTAACTCAAAAAGATCCCGTTAGAAGAGCGCGACTCAAATTTATCCAAATTTCCATGTTTTAGGATAAAGCAACGACAACCAAAAACTCGAAGATGAGTAACTTTGGGCTGTCTCCCACAACATAGCTCATAAGATGTCAAGTTCAAAATTGAGCACAAGAAGATTCGGTTTGAGATGTAACAAGCAGTGTTCATGGCCTCAGCCCAGAATTTTCTAGGAGTCTTGTGCTCATCGAGCATCGTCCTAGCCATCTCAACCAAAGTGCGGTTCTTTCTCTCAACTACACCGTTCTGTTGAGGAACCCGCGGAGCAGAGAATTGATGTTCTATGCCATGCTCCATGCAAAAGTCAACAAAGAGACTGTTCTTAAACTCAGTGCCATTATCACTTCGAATGTATTTCAATGCACCAGGGAGTTCAGTGAAAAGTCTCAAAGCCAAGCTCCGAAAGTGTGAAAACACTTCATCCTTGCTGGCAAGAAAGAAGACCCAAGAGTAACGAGAGAAATCGTTGACAATAACTAACACATACCACTTGCCACCCTAAGAACTAACCCAAGAAGGACCTACAGTATCCATGTGGAGAAGTTCTCCGGGTTGTTCAGTCATCACCGTGGTGACTGGCGAGTGCGAAGCGGCAATCATTTATCCATGTCGACATGGAGCGCAAACAAAATTCTTCTCAAACTTGATCTTGGGCAATCCTCAGATCATACCTAGGGCACTCTGATGCGTCACGGGGTCCCGATCTTCACGACGTAGGATCGATCTTCAGATAACTAGCTATAGAATAGCCAGATAACTTGCTGCAAGCAGCGATAACTAGTGCAACCTGGCAAATAAAACTCGAAGCCAACCACCGTCTTTAACCGGCAACCTGACTCGAGGATTCGCCCAACCACACTCTCAAAGAACCAACCAACACAGGCTACAATCAATCAAGGAGAACCTTGAAGGGAGTAGGAGCACCAATTGGGAGCGGATGAAGCCGCCGCTTCTGTAATCCCGCGAAGGAAATCACAAGAGCAAGGAGGGTAGAGATCTCTCTCTGAATTTGTTAGCACGCAGCTGAACAAGGGGTTCTATATTCAATCATCAAAAGTGCCGATTACAATGGTGCTAGGGGGTATTTATACAAGGAGTAGACCTTGAAGATAGGTGCGAACACGAAAAGAAAATACTAGGCGAACTATGTGAAAACGAATCAGCTTCTGGAGAGTTTCCGCGTGGCTGTTGGTCTTCTGAGCGGTCTTCGGTATTTCAGCAATAAGTCCTCCTTGGAAGCTTCAATTCACGAACGGTTGGATCCCTTGGAAAGGTGACTTGATAAGCTTTCACACCATGTATAATATGCACCATGTAACTCGGTAGAATGATGCAGTTTTAATACGAGAACATTGACTTCATGCAGACTGTTGACCTTCGGACCAGCAAGCACTAAAACTGGTCGGACGCCTTCATGCAAACTTCAAATTGGTCGAGGTTAGATTCATTGGAAACTAGACTTCAAAGTTTTCCAAAAAGTGCTCATTTGCCTTCATAGCTTTTGTAAATCAAAAGTTATGATTATTTCTTTGAGACGATTCTGCAGGACTGTCTTGGTTCGAGCATGATTCTTCTATGTGTCCATTTCCTTGTGAGTTCTTGTCATCCTTCTTGGTAAACCTGAGCATTAGCAATGTACACGACTTAGGTAGTATATAACTCTCATTAATAGTAAAATGAATTTCACAAAGTAGCGCGTGCACCTCTTGTTGAAGCTTCTTAGCTCGACTGCGTGTAATTGGTCCATCAAAAAAATTGTATTGGAGTCGCTGTGGTCGAAGTGGTCGGTGTAGAGGTTGGAGTGGTCGGCGTGGTCATATCATCCTCCCCCTCTTGAAAAGGAGTCATCCTCGACTCTAAAATGTCTTCACTTGTGAATGCTGATAGGTCAGCAACATTGAAGGAGTTGCTTACGCCATAGCTTGGTGGAAGGTCAATCTTGTATGCATTATCGTTGATCTTGGCAAGAACACGAAATGGACCATCCCCTCGTGGCATCAGCTTGGACTTGCGCTTATCAGGAAAGCGATCTTTACGCAAGTGAATCCACACCAAATCGCCTGGTTCAAACGACACCTTCTTTCTATGCTTGTTCATACTTGTAGCCTTACGTGTCGCCTTTAGCTCGATTGCTTCTTTTGTTTTCTCATGTATCTTCTTGACATATGCAGCACGCTTGGAGGCTTCCATATTGGTTCTCTCCTGTAATGGCAAAGGCAACAAATCTATCGGAGCAATGGGTTTGAACCCATAAACAATTTCAAAAGGACACAAGTTAGTGGTAGAATGTACTGCCCTGTTATAAGCAAACTCCACATGAGGCAAGCAGTCCTCCCAATCTTTCAGGTTCTTTTTAACCATGGTTCGCAGCAACATTGACAGGGTTCGATTCACCACTTCAGTTTGTCCGTCGGTTTGAGAATGACAAGTGGTCGAGAATAGAAGCTTGGTCCCCAGCTTGGACCACAATGTTTTCCAGAAGTAGCTCACAAACTTGACATCACGATCAGATACAATGGTCTTAGGCACCCCACGCAACCTCACAATTTCCCTGAAAAATAAATTAGCAACATGTGAAGCATCGTCGCTCTTGTTACAAGGGATAAAATGAGCCATCTTTGAAAATCTATCAACCACAACAAAAACAGAATCTTTTCCTCTCTGAGTTCTAGGCAATCCCAGTACAAAATCCAAACTTATGTCTTCCCAAGGAATTTTAGGAGCAGGTAGAGGAGTGTATAAACCATGAGGGTTCAGTTTAGACTTAGCTTTGTGACAAGTGATGCAACGCTCCACGAACCGGATGACGTCTCTCCTCATCTTGGGCCAATAGAAGTGATCACCTAGCAGCTCATAGGTTTTCTTTTGTCCAAAATGACCTGTCAATCCTCCTCCATGGGACTCCTGCAATAAAAGCAATCTAACCGAAGAATTTGGAACACAAAGCTTGTTAGCCCTAAACAAAAATCCATCATGTATATGATACTTTTCCCAACCTTTTCCATCTTTACAATGAGTGTATGGTTCTGAAAATTCAGGGTCATCATTATACATGTCTTTCAAACTTTCAAGACCTATAACCTTCACCTCAAGTTGGTTTAGCAACACGATTTTTCTAGACAAAGCATCAGCAACCACATTGTCCTCACCTTTCTTATACTTCACAATATATGGAAATGTCTCGATGAACTCAACCCATTTGGCATGGTGTCGGTTTAGTTTTTCTTGGCCTTTCAAATACTTTAAAGCTTCATGATCGGAATGGATAACAAACTCTTTTGGCCATAAATAATGCTGCCATGTTTCAAGTACACGCACCAAATCATACAATTCTTTATCATATACAGAATAATTCAATTGAGCACCTCCCAACTTTTCACTAAAATACGCTACAGGTTTGCCTTGCTACATTAAAACCCCTCCTATGCCAATTCCACTGGCATCACATTCTACTTCAAAAGTTTTAGTGAAATCAGGAAGAATAAGCAATGGTGCTTCAGTTAAGCATTTCTTTAATTCTTGAAAAGCATTTTCTTGTGAACTTCCCCATTTAAATTCAACACCTTTCTTTGTTAATTCATTTAAGGGAGTAGCAATGGTACTAAAATCTTTAACAAATCTCCTATAAAATCCAGCTAGACCATGAAAGCTTCTTATTTGACTTACATTCGTTGGAGTTGGCCAATCCTTGATGGCTTTCACCTTGGTTTCATCCACTTCAATTCCTTTTCCTGAAACAACAAAGCCAAGGAACACAACATGGTATGTGCAAAAACTGCACTTCTCAAGGTTAGCAAATAATTTCTCCTTTCGGAGCTCATCTAGGACTTGTCGAATATGATTCATGTGCATTTCAAAAGACTTGCTGTAAATTAAGATATCATCAAAATAAACAACCACAAATTTTCCAATGAAGGCTCTCAAAACATGGTTCATCAATCTCATAAAAGTACTTGGAGCATTAGTCAAACCAAAAGGCATAACTAGCCATTCGTACAGCCCAAATTTTGTTTTAAAAGCAGTTTTCCATTCATCTCGAGCTTTCATTCTTATTTGATGGTACCCACTTTTCAAATCAATTTTAGTGAATATTATGGAACCACTTAATTCATCAAGCATGTCTTCTAATCGAGGAATAGGATGGCGATAGCGAATAGTGTTGTTATTTATGGCTCTACAATCAATGCACATCCTCCAAGAACCATCTTTTTTTGGTACTAAAATAATAGGAACAGCACAAGGACTTAAGCTTTCACGAACATAACCTTTATCGAGAAGTTCTTGTACTTGCCTTTGTATCTCCTTTGTTTCTTCAGGATTGGTGCGGTATGGTGGTCGATTTGGAAGAGCAGCCCCCGGAATAAGATCGATCTGATGTTCAATCCCACGTACAGGAGGTAATCCATTCGGGGTTTCCTTTGGAAAAACGTCCTCATATTCCTGCAAAAGATGAGACACCATACTAGGAAAAGAGGTGTTATCGTTAGCTGACACTAAAATGTCTTTGCACACAAGTACAAAGAGTACTTGATCTGGGTTGTTCCTTACTTCTCTCATCTCAGATTTTGTGGCTAACATGACTAAATTTTTTTCTTCTTCTTTCTTTTGATCTCTCAATTTTTTTCTCATATTGGGCTGGTGGCTCTCACTCTCTGATTTGTGGAAGGCACTCGAATTCTTTTTCTCTTCCTTTCCATTCTCATCTCTCATACTAGAGCTCTTTTGCAAATGCTCAGCAAGAATTTGCTGTGGTGTCATAGGTTTGAGTACAAACTTCCTCCCCTTCAAATCTAGAGTGTACTGATTTGTTCTCCCGCAATGCTGAGTATATCGATCATATTGCCATGGCCTCCCGAGTAGTATGTGACATACGGACATGGGTGCCACATCACACTCTACTGTGTCAACATATTCACCAATCTTGAAGGGAACTTTTACTTTGTATCCAATCTTGATGTCACCAGAATCATTAAGCCATTGGACATGATATGGATGAGGATGTCGCAGAAGTTTCAGATCAAGCTTGTCAACCATCTCACGACTAGCAAGATTATGGCAGCTTCCTCCATCAATGATCATCTTTACTACCTTATCTTGCACTTTGGCTCTTGTCTGAAATAAATTATGCCGCTGGCCGTTCTCAGCTTCCTTCATCTGAACACTCAATATTGGGGCCACCACAAGAGCAGCACCTTGCTCAAAATCACAGCCGGTATGTTCCTCTTCTTCATGGGCTTCTTCTTCCATATCTTCCTCTTCACTGGCTGATTCGTACTCTCCATTATCAGTTACAATGATCACTCTATTATTTGGACACTCTCTAGCAACATGTCCACGACCTCCACACTTGAAACACTGAATCCCACTGCTCTTGGATGTAGAACCCACTGAAGTGGAGGTGGAAGCTGCTGGTTTGGAACTCGTGCTCGGGGCAGCAGAGTTCTTCCCACTAAAATTACTTTGAGCATTAGAACGTGAGCCTCCAAATGAACCTTTCGCAGCTGACGGTGCAGTAGTAAACTTAGAATTTAACTTGCTTCCTCCAGACATAGTCCTCGTACCAAAAGGCAAAGACTTACTGCTCTTGGTATCTTGCTACAGTTGGCGTTCAGCTTTGGTGGCTTGATGTGCCAAATCAATAAGACGACGGTACGACTGAAACTCAACAATGCGTTGAATATTTCGATGCAACCCAGCCATGAATCGTGCCATAGTTTGTTCTTCATCTTCATATACGTTGGCTCTAATCATTGCCTTCTCCATCTCTTTATAATACTCTTCAACAGAATAACTTCCTTGTTTCAAATTCTGTAGTTTATCAAAAAGATCACGCCGATAATGCTTCGGCACGAAACGTCTTCTCATTTCACGTTTCATCTCTGCCCATGTGGCAATAGGATGTTCTCCATCTTCTTCACGATCTTGGAGAAGTTGCTCCCACCAAATCAGAGCATATCCTTCAAACTCTAGAGATGCCATAGCCAACTTCTTCTCTTCTGTATAATTATGCAAGCGAAAGATCTTGTCGACCTTCAACTCCCAAGTGAAATAAGCTTCAGGATCAGATCCTCCATCAAATTTTGGCATGGTAAATTTCAGTTTACCAAGCCTCTCTTCACGATGGCCTCCTCTACGATGTTGGCGATCATGATGGGAATGATTATCATCATTTTCAGATTCAAATTCTTCAGTGTCTTGATTTCTTCGATTCCAGCCCCTCCCTCTTCCATGTGCAGCACTTCGTTTCCTCCGTCCTCTTCTTCCTCCTCTTCCATCACTATCATCACCTTCTTCACCATGGGTGCTTGCTCCATCATTAGGTGGACGACGTCCCCTAATTTCATTTAGTATGGTTTGAAAATCTTGGGCCAACCGATCTTGTCTTTCTTCTAGACTTTGCTGGAATTCATTAAATTGTGCCATGGTGACACAATCATTGATCTCAACGCCGTAACCCATCTTTCTGTAAAATTAGTGACAACAAAGGAACAAGAGTATATGTGGAATAAAAATATATGTGGGATCTCTCAATCTCACTTCTCTTACCAACCGAGGCTCAGTGAAGTTCCTGCGGGTTACAGAGAAACAAAATGTGGGGTGGTACCGAGAGCGATGGTTAAGCGAATACAAGACCAGAGAGTACCGATTACGATGGCTTTTATTTGGAGCTTGGTGGGGATTATAAACAAGGAATGCAATCTAAATTCTAGTTGTTGTAAAGTTAAGTAACAATCCAAACTAGAGGTTCCCTGCTTAGTGCTGATCTCAAAATGCTAAAGATGTAAATGGATCACACACACGTGCAAAGAAAATCTCAGACTGTTGTAAACAAGGAGTATGATTGGGATGCAAGTGTTGCAATCAAACCCAACCAAAATTTTGTACCAACAAAAGATAGCGATCTGCTTGCACAACTTGAAACACAAACTTTCAGCAACTGTTCTCTCAAACGAACTGATCTTTAAACTTTTCTTTCACAATTTTTTTCTCAACTTTCCTTTTTTTTGAACTTTTCTTTCTTTTACCTTTTTTTATAGAACTGAACACAATGACCAGATATATAAGAGGTTCAAAGGACACACGACGGAAAATGATCAGCAACTAAAACAAAGACTCTAATGGACTGAAAATTAACTGAACTCACTAAAATAACAGATTGAAATAAAGGGCTAAACAATATATATGTATATATTTTTTTTGGCTTTTGGTGGATAGGACGAAACAAAATATATGTAGCTAAGGGTAAAGAATCCTACCGTGGAAACCGATCAGCTCTGATACCAGATGATGCGTCACGGGGTCCCGATCTTCACGACGTAGGATCGATCTTCAGATAACTAGCTATAGAATAGCCGAATAACTTGCTGCAAGCAGCGATAACTAGTGCAACCTGGCAAATAAAACTCGAAGCCAACCACCGTCTTTAACCGGCAACCTGAATCGAGGATTCGCCCAACCACACTCTCAAAGAACCAACCAACACAGCCTACAATCAATCAAGGAGGACCTTGAAGGGAGTAGGAGCACCAATTGGGAGCGGATGAAGCCGCCGCTTCTGTAATCCCGCGAAGGAAATCACAAGAGCAAGGAGGGTAGAGATCTCTCTCTGAATTTGTTAGCACGCAGCTGAACAAGGGGTTCTATATTCAATCATCAAAAGTGTCGATTACAATGGTGCTAGGGGGTATTTATACAAGGAGTAGACCTTGAAGATAGGTGCGAACACGAAACGAAAATACTAGGCGAACTATGTGAAAACGAATCAGCTTCTGGAGAGTTTCCGCGTGGCTGTTGGTCTTCTGAGCGGTCTTCGGTATTTCAGCAATAAGTCCTCCTTGGAAGCTTCAATTCACGAACGGTTGGATCCCTTGGAAAGGTGACTTGATAATCTTTCACACCATGTATAATATGCACCATGTAACTCGGTAGAATAATGCAGTTTTAATACGAGAACATTGACTTCATGCAGACTGTTGACCTTCGGACCAGCAAGCACTAAAACTGGTAGGACGCCTTCATGCAAACTTCAAATTGGTCGGGGTTAGATTCATTGGAAACTAGACTTCAAGAGGTTTCCAAAAAGTGCTCATTTTCCTTCATAGCTTTTGTAAATAAAAAGTTATGATTATTTCTTTGAGATGATTCTACAGGACTGTCTTGGTTCGAGCATGATTCTTCTGTGTCCATTTCCTTGTGAGTTCTTGTCATCCTTTTTGGTAAACCTGAGCATTAGCAATGTACACGACTTAGGTAGTATATAACTCTCATTAATAGTAAAATGAATTTCACAAAGTAGCGCGTGCACCTCTTGTTGAAGCTTCTTAGCTCGACTGCGTGTAATTGGTCCATCAAAAACATGTATTGGAGTCGCTGTGGTCGAAGTGGTCGGTGTAGAGGTTGGAGTGGTCGGCGTGGTCATATGACACTCAGACGAGCAAGCAACTCGAAGCTCATATGACCTAGTCTCCTATGCCACTTCCACAGCTCAGAAGTCGAATTTGCAACAAGACAATGAGAAGAACCATATGATTCAGAAAAATCTGCTCCAAAAACTCTCCCAACTCTAAAGATCTTACAAACAACAACGCCATCAGAATTGAGTACTTGCGAAGTATCGCGATGGAATCGCACTTCGAAGCCCTCATCAAGCAATTGAGATATATAAAGCAAATTTTATCCTAAATTTTCAACCAAAGCAACATCTTTGAGAGTGAAATTCGAGTTAATTCTTACCACACCTTTACCTTTCACTCCACTCCTTCGATTGTTGCCGAAGGTGATATGTTCCTTTTGATTGGTTGTGGTGAGGCTGGAGAACCATGTTGCATCTCCGGTCATGTGGCGTGAACAACCGGAGTCCATGATCCACGTGCCCTCCAAGCCTCGGTCCGGCGCCTACACATGATAAGAAAATCTCGATAGCTCAGTGCTGGGGTGAGTGAATACATGACGAGGCATCCAACACTGAGTGATACGAGCAGTAGGCACAATAAAAATAGAATGTCTACGCACAGGATAATCAAAATGATGCACAGTGCGAGGTCTACCTACATGCTGTGACCCAAATGCATGACGAGGTCTCCTACTCTGACGAGGTACAAATCTACTCGCCCGGGGCCTACCACCATATGGAACATGGTGAACACCTCGAGGAGCAAAACCTCTCCGAGAAGTACGAGGAGCCTCAAAAACAGGACGAGAGTAAAACTCGGACTCATGCATACCTAAAGATGGGTAGTGCATGCTCTGGAACCTCATCGCCTGAGAGCGTCGCTCATCCTTGATGCGACGAAAACAGAACCCAACCAGATGACCCACCCGCTGATAGTAGGAACAATGAAAAACTCTCCTAGGGTCACTCTCATGGGTCGTACGAGCAACTCTCATAGGCTACTTGGGCTTCTGCTGAGTGGTTTTCTTGGGAGGAATTTTCTTTGTAGGAGGAGTGGTTTTTTTGGAGTTTGGGTAGGCTTTTTGGCTGATGGAGTGTCTAATAGAGCTCTCTCTTTCTCTAAGGTAGTGGGTGAGGTAAAAACAGTTTTGTTCTCACTGTCTGAAGGAATCCTCTCAAAACCCAGTCCCAGAGCTAACCCTGCCCTGTCAGCACAAATCTTGGTTTTGGCCAAAAGCAAGTCCATTCTACCCTTTCCCTCAGTGCATTTGTTAACCACAGAAAGAAGGTACTCATTCTCAGTCATAAGGTTTTCAGCTCACTCTCTAACAGTGCCTAGCTTGTCCTTAAGGGTTATGCAAGTGTCACACACAGGTTGCACATCCTTAGAACTACCGTCCCTCTCCGATCTAGCCTCTAAATCATGAACATGCTTATCACGTAAAGCAATGCTCTTACGTAATAAAGAACAGTTCATGCATTCATTTATATCATGAGTACTAGAATCAACCATCAAAAGCTGCTTCTGGGCAGTCTCAAGCTCAGAAAGAGTTTGAGCATGCATAGAACGCAACTGAGCAAGCTCACCCATGACAACAGTGCAAGATTCACATTCGACATCATTAACCCTAGACTTGAGCATGGCATAATCAGTAGAAATAGATTCTAGCCTAAGTCTAAGGTCTTTTCTATCTCTAGCGGCTTGCACAAGTAACCTATCCTCACCAAGGACTATTTCATTCATTTCATCTAATTTAATTGAAAGTTGGTCATAGGATAGAGGTACCTCAGATGAGTCAAGCTCATCGCCGCTGTGATCGTTGTCGGCCATGAAGCAAAGGCCAGTGAAATCTTGTCCCTTCTTGTCCTTCTTCTCCTCCTTCCTAGGGGACTCCTCCTCCTCATCAGAGCTCGACTCCTTAGTTGAGGAAGTGTCGATGTCACTGAGAGCAGCAACAAAGGCTCTAGAAGCGGATTTGGCTACTCTCTTAGCCACCTTGCCGCGCTTGCCCTTCACAAAGGGTTTTCTCTCATTTTTGTGGTATTTGGGGCACTCACTCTCATCTCTCTTCTTGAGTTTAGGGCAATTGGCCTTGATGTGAGAAGTGTCGCCACACTCAAAACAACCACTAAAACCACTTCTCCTCTGATCCCGTCTCTCATGGTGAAAACGGGTTAATCTTCTAGCAATGAGATCAAGCTCATCATCATCCAGAGTATCCACCTACTCCTTAGTGATGGAGACCAGGGAGGACAAAGCAAAGCCATCTGTAAGAACACAAGTGCCAGATGTGCTTTGTTCTTCAGGGGTGCCACGGCTAGTGCTAGAAACCAATGCCAATGGTTGTGGCAAGGAGTTCCTATGCACGGCAAGAGATGCCTTGGCAATCTCTATGGACTTCAGCTTGCTGAAGAGCTCATCACAGGTCAATGTGTCATAACCTGTGGACTCCTCAATGCTGGATATCTTCACTTCCCATATGCTACGATCAAGAGCATAGTGAAGCTTGATAGCCCTGTCATGATCATTGTAAGCAAGTGTCCCGTTGGACCGCAAGTTACTCACTATCGCATCAAAGCGAGAAAACATGGCATCTATAGATTCACTAGGTGCCTGCACAAATAGCTGATACTGTTGATTGTATGTGCTTTGGCGCCTAGCCTTAATCTATGTAGAGCCCTCATGAAAAATAGTGAGTGTAGTCCAAATCTCCCTAGCTGTCCTAAGGTGCTGCACCCTATGAAACTCACTTCTACTTAAACCAATGAACAATATATTTCTTGCCTTGGAGTTGACATTATATTGATCCTTCTCTGTTTGAGAGGTGCGAGTTTCAGGGATGGAGTATTGTGAGTCCACCATCTCCCAAATTGCATTTCCTTGGCTTAGCAAGTAAGCCTCTATTGGGGGAAAATACTTCATCGTCAGGGTTACTGCTACAACAAGGCAAAGGCAGGAGACTTAATCGAAGGTTTCCAGCATCTAACTTCGGTTATGTACTGGGACAAGTTTGAAGGCTAGAGGTGAACTCTAGTTCGGAGTATATCTTCGAACGTTGACTCTTCAGAGAGCTTCCCTGCCAGCTAAGATGGAAGGCTTATCTTCTTTCTCATTAGATTAGTCTTTTACCGTTTTAGCCCTATCAAAGGTACCGAATAGTTTCCACTATGTCGGTTGTAACAGAGGGGTAAGAGGGTCATTTCTTTAAGATTTTGGCCTATAAATACCCCTCGTTTTACCCTGTAATAGTCATCGAATATTGAGTTATTCAATACACACCTTCGAATTGTTTTGAGCTATTATCCACTCGGAGGCTTGAAATAATTTACTTCACAAACACTTCGTTTGTTAGTTTTTAAGCTTCAGAAACCTGTTAGCGTAATCTTTTACGCCAACAGTTGGTGCTGTCCATAGGGAACCTAGTCTGAAAAACTTCGTTCTCTACCAAGTTCTCAAACCATGCCTCCCAAGCGGAGTTCAGGTGGTAGTCCTACTCGGAGTTCCCCTCGGACCTCCGGAGTAAGATCTTCGAACACGGTCGAGGTCGGAGGACCTTCGGTAATTCCGCCGCCCCAGACCCCCAAAGGGATTCCCCTTCCTCGAGCATACGGAGTTCCTCCCCAACTCCATCTATACTTCGGCCAGCCGGAGTCCCTTCTCCAGCTCCGATTCCGCTTCGAACTGACGCGTACAGTCCTCAAGACCCGGAAGGTCCTTCCGGAGGAGATGAAGATGGTCTTGGCGACAGGGCAGCCCAAATGGCTAGTCTCCAAGCTCAAGTGGCGAGGTGGCGACAAGAAGCCGCAGATAGGCTTCGTTTTTAGGCCACCCCGGTCATCCCCGAAGTGCCCCAAGATGACGAACTTCTTTATCCCGAAGCCCCAGAGAACGCTTCCTTCGACAGCGAGTCTCCGCTGCATCCCGAGCTACAGAAAGTGCGCTTCGATCCTAAATTTAAAACTTCGAAGCTCTGCAAATATTCTGGAGACGAGGACCCTGGGGAGTTCTCCCATTCTTATGCATTGGCAATTGAAGCCAGTGGAGGATTGCGAGATACCATGGCCAAATGTTTCCCTCTAGCTCCCAAAGGGGTGGCTCTACGGTGGTTTTGGTCCCTGAAGCCAGGGTCAATTAGAACCTAGGACCAATTAAGGAAGAAGTTCATAAGTAATTTCAGGGTACCTTCGTACCCCCAATGTCTACAGGAAGTCTTTTCCAAGTGAAGCAGCTGCCCGAAGAGACTCTAAGACAATTTTTCAAGCGCTTCGCCCATATGAAGTCGCAAATTCGAGGGTTGACTACATCCTCCGTAGTTGATGCAGCTCGAGAGGGAGTTACCCATGCGGGCCTCCTTGATAAACTTCACCGGAAACAGATATCTTCTGTTGCTCAGTTGATGTCTTATTTCGAAGACTATGCAAGGTCAGAAGAAGGGTGGCTTCGGAGAATGCTGCAACTCCGTCAATCTTGCAAGAAGTCAAGTTGGAAGTGAAGACTTCAACACCTTTGCAGGGGCCTAGCTTTGAAGTTCAACATGACAAATGTCGGGGGCAAAAGCATCCTCGTTCGGAAGTTTTGAACATCGCCCCTAACACTTCGCAAGCTTTGGGAAGCAAGACCAGTGGCTGGAGGCCGCCAGGGAAGCCGGCTGGCAAAGCCCAAGCCTTCTTCTGATGCGTCCATGGTGAGAATCGAAGTCACGCAACTGATGCGTGCAAGTCTATACTCGCTTTAAGAGGCGAGTACCTTGAAAGAACCTCGGGTCGAGGCACTACTGACTGAGTTCCTTCCGAGGTGCGTCTAGAGCCTGTCCAGGTTGTGGCATGTATAGACAATTTTGACCGTTCAAGGCAACCTCTGGTGGTCAATATTATGCCACCTCCGAAGCAGGAAGAGGGTCAGGA
Source organism: Zizania palustris (assembly GCA_019279435.1). Classification (NCBI taxonomy): domain Eukaryota; kingdom Viridiplantae; phylum Streptophyta; class Magnoliopsida; order Poales; family Poaceae; genus Zizania; species Zizania palustris. Next base: position 42,312,244 of record JAAALK010000290.1, on the reverse strand, counting down.
TCGAGGGAAAAGTGTAGTCCTCCCCATTTCCGGAGGAGGGACCCTTGGAAGTATGTCGAAGAGGCAAAGAAGAGAATATGTCCGAGAAGTGGGCCATATTGGAACTTCTTCGTCCGCAGCTGCTATGCCTAAATGGTCCCATGTGCTGATATCTTTTTCTATAAATGATGCAGCTGGCATAAAGTTTCCACATGTAGACCCACTTGTCATCACTGCCGACATAGCAGGGACTGAAGTCCAGAGAGTACTGATTGACGGATGGAGTTCAACGGATATTATCTTCGTCCAAGCCTTTGATCAACTCTGTATCTCCAGGAAGCATATTCTCCCAGCAGCTTGTCCTTTGCAAGGCTTCGCAGGACCCCTCTTGATGCCCTCGGCCAAATAGGCCTGGAGGTCACTTTTGGAGAGGGGCTACTGACCAGGACAGAGGAGGTGATTTTTGATGTTGTGGATGCCCCGTATGCATATAATGTTATCTTCGGGAGGGGCATGTTGAATCAGTTCGGAGCTGTGGCGCATCATAATTATTTGTGTATGAAAATGCCCACACAAGAGCGGAATATGGTCATGGCCCCCCTCTTGACCTGAGGCAAGTGAACAGCGTGCAAGGCTACCCGGAGGATACCTCTGCTTCAGGTGAACCTTCGAAGAAGTCCTTCCCAAGGCCAAGCCCCGAAGGGGAGATTATAACGAAAGTTATTCTCAAAGACGACAAAGACTATTTATTCCAGTTTGGCAAAGAATTGCCCGCAGAAGTCGCTACTTCGTTAGAAAAAGTAGTTGAAGAAAATTTAGATGTCTTTGCATGGTCTGATGAGGACATTACCGGAGTCAGTCGGGATATTATTGAACATAGTTTACTTGTGAACCCGAGGGTTCGGCCTGTCTGACAAGGACTCCGGAAGTTATCTGTGGAGAGGGCCATCCTTGCTAAAGCTGAAGTGGAAAAGTTATTGAAGGCTGGGATTATTAGAGAAGTAGCTCATACGGAATGGCTAGCCAATCCAGTCTTCGTCAGGAAAAAATCTTCCGGGAAATGGCGCATGTGTATTGACTTTACATCTTTGAATAAAGCATGCCCCCGTGACCCCTATCTCATGCCCCGAATTGATCAATTGGTAGACTCTACCGCTGGTTCGGAGTTATTAAGCTTCCTTGACGCGTACTCCGGCTATCATCAAATTTGGCTAAAGCGCGAAGATGAAATCAAAACAAGCTTTGTAACTCCTTCGGGAGTCTTCTGTTATGTAAGAATGCCCTTTGGCTTAAGAAATGCTGGGGCGACTTTTTTGAGGTTAATTGCTAAGGCTCTAGGTCATCAAATAGGCCGCAATGTAGAAGCCTATATGGATGACATTGTAATAAAGAGTGCTCTAAAGCACCAACATAGCCTAGACTTAGCAGAAACATTCAATAGCCTTAACCCCGAAAAATGTATCTTTGGGGCTCAAGCTGGAAAATTGTTAGGGTATTTAGTTTCAAGCAGAGGGATAGAAGCTAGCCCTACTCAAATAACTGCGTTGCAAAGGATGGCTCCTCTAGAAAATTTGAAGCAAGTGCAGAAGTTAATTGGTCGCCTTGCAGCACTTAGTATATTGCTAGCAAGGTCTGCGGAGAGAAGTTTGCCCATTTTCAAAGCATTGAAAGGGTCCGAAGATTTTGCATGGACACCGGAGTGTCAAAAGAGTTTTGATGATATTAAGAATTATCTCAGTAACCTCGCTACACTCACGGTGCCTGTTGCGGACGAAACCCTACTCCTTTACCTTGTAGCTACTGGCTTCGCAGTCAGTGCAATCCTTGTTAGAGAAGTTGATTTCAATGGGAAGTTGGTACAGAATCCAATCTATTTTGTATCTAAAGCATTGTCTGGAGCAAAAACAAAATATTCCGAGCTTGAGAAGTTCACCTATGCTCTGATAATGGCTTCGAGGAAGTTAAGGCATTATTTCCTAGCACATAATGTGATTGTACCAACTTCGTATCCCTTAGGAGATATGCTCCGAAGTAAGGATTATACAGGAAGAATTGGGAAGTGGGCTGTTGAATTAGCACCCTTCGGCATCTCCTTCGTGGCAAGGACAATAATTAAGTCACAAGTGTTGGCAGACTTTGTGGCAGAATGGACTCCCCCTGCGGTATGGGCTCCGAAGAAACAAAGTGAAGGAATTTGGACCATATACTCCGATGGAGCTTTTCAAGCATCTAGAGCAGGTGTCAGAGCGGTAATAATTTCGCCTTCAGGGCAAAGAGCAATGTACTCCGCTAGGGTCAACTTTAAGTCCACTAACAATACAACGGAGTATGAAGGAATTTTGTTAGTACTTCGAAAGGCACGTGCTTTGGGGGCTACAAGAGTTATTATTAAAACAGATTCTCCAATTGTAGTAGGGCACGTAGATAAGAGTTTTCAAGTCTGCCATCCACAGCTTGCAAAATATCTGGAAGAGATCCATAAGATTGAAGCAGCATTTAAAGGGATTTCCATTCGAAGCATACCAAGAGCTGAAAATATGCAAGCTGATATATTGGCAAAAGCTGCAGCCGGAGCTTTGGACATTCCAGAAGAAGCTTTTTACGAAGAGCTCAATTCACCTTCGGTAACACAGATTCCTTCTGTGGACGTTCTTTGCATTCCAAGTATAGATTGGCGGAGTTCAATTATGGAATTGCTGCAAGGAGAATCAACTCTGCCTGAAGGGCCACAACTTTCGAGGTTAAAGCTCAGAATTCGAAATTATCATATAATCAACGGTATTCTATACAAGGCTGGAGTATGTTCTCCTCTGCTCCGATGTATATCTCAAGCCGAAGGTCAGGAGATTCTCCGAGAAATTCATGAAGGACTTTGTGGTAGCCATCTGGCCCCTCGAGCTTTGGCAGGAAAAACACTTCGTCAGGAGCTTTATTGGCCTACAATAGTAGCTGATGCGGAGAGCCTAGTCCGCACGTGCCAGGGTTGTCAATGGATGGGAAGAAGAAGTCATCGTCCGCCAACAACTCTTCAAGTCATTGCCCCAGTGTGGCCCATGGCCAGATGGGGTATGGACCTTATTGGCCCCTTCAAAGTAGCAAAAGGAAATTTGAAATTCGCAGTGGTAGCAATTGAGTATTTTTCCAAGTGGGTCGAAGCAGAGCCCCTCACAGCTATCACTTCGAATAATGTGCAAAATATTTCTGGAAAAGTATTATATGCCGGTTCGGAGTACCTCGGCAGCTCACAATTGACAATGGGACACAATTTGATGCAGAGCCCTTCAGGAAGTTTTGCGAAGATCTTGGCATACAATTATGCTTCGCTGCAGTGCGACATCCTCAGTCTAACGGAGCTATTGAAAGAGCCAATGGTAATATCTTGTCAGGGTTGAATCGAAGAATAGTTGGATTGGCAAAAGGAATGTGGACCAAGGAGCTTCTGAAGATTTTATGGTCCATTCGGACCACTCAAACAAGGTCCACGGGTTTCACTCCTTTTAGACTATTATTCGGAGATGAAGCTATGACGCCAACGGAGCTTAAAGGAGGATCCCTTCACAGCACCGAACCGTAAATAGAAGCAGAAAGGCAAACTTCGCTTGATTTAACAGAAGAAACAAGACTTCGAGTTGTTGCCAATTTGTCAAAGTATCAGCAGCAGACGAAGACTTGGTTTGACCCGAAGGTTAAGCTTAATGAACTTAAGTCGGGTCATCTGGTTTTGCGAAGCATTATAGGACCAGGGAAGTTAGGGAATAAGTGGGAAGGTCCATACATAATTCTCCACTTAGGACGCCCTGGTTCTTTTAAGTTAGCTAATTTAGGAGGCGAAGAGTTAACGCATACATGGCATGCGGAGCACTTAAAGCGATATTTCGCATAGAGGCTCCTTGTAATCATTTGTAAACACCTTCTGAATTAATAAAGCTCATGGTTCAGATAATGCCTACCTCTCAAACACTTCCTACATCTAGTGGACGCACTGGAAGAACGAAGTTGGCTCGGAGGGAAGTGTCATTAATTTGAACCAAATTTTTGGACTTCGAACCACTGGTTCGAAGCTTCTGACGTGGTAGGAAAATCACTGAAAAACGGATTCCAAGCCACCGGCTTGAAAGCATCCGTAAAAAGAGTCGAAGGAGACCAAATAATGCGGATTCCAAGCTCCGACTTGAAAGCATCCGTAAAAAGAGTCCAAGGAGACCACTGCAAATTCCAAACCACCGGTTTGATAGCATTCGCAAAAAGAGCCAAAGGAGGCCAAAACAAAACAGAGTTTGAGCTGATAAGCTTCGAATATCTGTAAAAAGAGTCCAAATTGACCAATCATTTTGCACGCCAAAATGTCCGAGAAATTAATCCGGAGTGACTTCTTTCAAACAAAAGGTACTAAGTTACCAGTTTTCAGACTACAAGTAGTCGAAGGCATTTTATAAGATTTCAATCAATCTTTAAGTTGCTGAGGGGCTCCGAGCCTCTAAAATTGTACTCCTATGTTTTTTTTCTTCTTTGCGCTTAACCATCTTCGATTACACTTCGAAGTTGCTTACGCCCAAAGAGGGGCTGGGAAGTAGGGAGACAATTTTAAAAATCAATCTTTATTATTCGAACAGACTACATTACATTACGAAAAATCTGTGTCTATGCAAGGAAGGAATCGAAGACCCCTTCGATCTCTAGAGCTACCAATAAAGTCGGAACGACTAGTTCCAGAGCCTAGAGTCTTGATAACTTTACGTTTAACTCTTCTCCCTCGCTTCGAAGCTCGAAAATCTTTTTGTTCCTGATGAAGTTCAGCCGAAGTTCGAAGGTGCTCGGGACTTGTTTCCCAGCTTCGAAGTTCTTCGGGCTTCTTTCCTTATTCTTCAGCAATATTCTCGTCTTCAGACCATTCAACGTCTTCAGAAGATGAAGTTTCCAAGTTAACTTCTTTTTCTTCCTCTTTAATATAAGATAATATATCTTTACATATTTTGAGCGCAATTGCACCGGAGCTTTCTCGAGGAATCAAAAATCGAGGTCGTTTGTGAAGTTTTGAAAGATTGAAGGTAGCCCATAGCAGGCGGAGTTCTTCGGTAACATTTAATACTTCGACATCATCCGTACGAGGTTGAGAATCCTAAAAACATGATAAATAAGTTTTCATTCATAATATACGAAAGCATAATTTTTACATATTCGGACCCCTAAATAAGACTAAACCTGCGGGTCTGGCGGAGGTTGGTTGCTCGAAGCTTGAGACTGAGCTTGTTTTTGGCGATGCCCTTCATCGATCCAAGCCTTGATTGTTGTTCGACCTTCAGCTCTCCATGAAGCTTGAAAGGCTTGCTAAGCTGTGGCCAGATCTTCGGAAGGGTTGAGCAGTTGGTTGTCGTCGAAGGTAATGGGAGCCGCCCCCGAATCTGGTGCTATTGATAGCCCTAGATCTTCGTAGTAGCGAAGTACTCCGAGAGCAGCTACTTGGCCGGAGATTTCTCCATACCGAATACATGTTGTCTTCATCATCTTCGCTGCTCCTTGGATCATTTTTAGCCGTCGCAGCAAGGGAACGTTGTCACTCGAAGGTAGTTGTAACACCCCAAATTTTCGAAGTAATAAAAATATTATTTAATTAATTTCTTGAATTTATTAAATTGGGAAATACCTTAATACCCTTCTATACCATTTTGAACTACGACATAGAGTAAATGGCCAAACCAGGGGCTGAAACTTTTTAAGTATGATCCTAAGACCAAAATATATTTTTGCGAATTTTTATAAATTTTTACCAAGCTTGGAAGTAGCCCTAAGATTTTAATCTATTTCCTGGAATTATTTTTATTCAGAAATGTTTTGAAACAGTATTGGGCCTCCCTCCTCCCTTCTCTCTCTCCCGGCCGGCCCAGCCCATCACCCTCGCCCGCCTCTGGCTGACAGCCTGACCCCACCTGTCGGCACCGATCGCCTCCCCTCGCGCGGGGGCCCGACACCACGGCCCCACCCGTCAGCCCTCTCCTTCGCGCACTCGCGCCCGCTGGCCAGTGGCCCCCACCTATCGGATTCGTCTTCCCCGCGAGAGCCGCCCCCAAATCCCCCCCCCCTCGCCGGCCGACGCAATAACGCGCCTCGGATCCCCTGCCCCCGACCCCCTCCCCTCAAATTGAGCCCGCCATTACCACCCCCGGTCCACGGCGACCGTTTCCCCCAATTAAACCTGACCGATTCGCGTCCAGGTTCGATGAATCGAACTCAACCCGAGCTCGCCGGTGTTTAAACGCGTTTATTCCCGGCCACCGTCGATTACGCCCCCTCTGCCCCCGCCGATGGCCCTATTTAAACCCCCTGGCCACCCGCATTTCACCCCCACGCTCACACACTGCGAGAACGCACAGAACGCCCTCACTTCAAGTTTTAGCGCACCACCGCCACCCGTTCTCCGGTCGCCCCTCGCCGTCGCTAGTAACCTCCTCCGCCCTAGCCAACCACACCGCCGTGACCACAAGGACGTCGTCGACCCCGGCCGCCCCTCCACCATCGACGAACCCCACCGGAATGTCGTCGCCGACAAGGACCCAAAACCACCTCGCCGTCTACCCTCGTCGCCGGCCACGCCCCGTCGTCCCCAGACCACCATAGAGGTACCCTCATGATCCCCACAATGTCCTCTTTCCGCTTTAGGCCTTAGCTTTGACCGCCATCGCTCGCCGTGGCCTCTGGCCCGCTCGCCGTCGCTGGAGAAGACGACCGGCACGGGCTGAGTACCCGTGCCATGTCGGATTCACGCACGACCGCGCGACCTAGATCCGACAGTGACGATTAATTCCCGCGTGCGATTTAATCAGATCCGTTAGATCTCGGCGAAGGTGTACGTTCTAATCTCAGCCGTTCGCTAGGTTTAAAACCCCACATCGCATCTGAGCCGCACGATGTGTACCGGTTCAACGTTTTAATCTCAGCCGTCCGCGTCATTTTAACTCCCCCGCCTCGCCCGTGACCGCCCGATCGCGATGCAACGGTGGATCTTGATCCGACGCACGCGCACAGTGCGCAGGTGCACGGTGGTCTCGGCTCACCATGGACCGACGCCTGTTTTTGGTTTAATTTAAATTCCAAAAAAGCTTTTAAACTTCAAAAATTCATATCTCGCGTGTTTTAACTCTAAAAATTGTCATTTCAACTCCAGAAATTTTATAATTTTATTCTCTACACTTTGGTTCAATAAAAACAGTATGTTACTTTAGACTTTTTCATGTTTAATTAAATGAGCATTCAAATACCCTTAGGGTAAAAATGTAAATTTAATTATTTAAATTCCAGTAAAGCTTATATTTATTTATTTCCTGTTAATATGAACAAACCACTAAATTTTCTATGGACCTTTCATTTTAAATTTATTAGAGAACTTAAAAATGAGAATAATCACTTTTAAAACCCTTTTTTAAAAGGGCAACACTTCATTTTAATTTCTTTTAAAATTACTTATGAAATGAACTTCAGAACCTTAACAACTTGATTTATTTTTAAATCAAACCAACTTAAACATATGTGCTTATTATGTGATGTTATATTGTTTGATTGAATGTTGTGTTTATTTTATTTTACTTTATTTATATTGGAAAGACTACGACGCCGTCGAGGAGCCGGAATATTTCCCGGAAGTTCCTCCCTCACCCTTCGCTGAACAAGGCAAGTCACCAAACCAATCTTTTGAGCATATTGAACCCATGTTTTATTAAACTATCGCTAAAACACATAGGTTATACATGCATTAGTCAAATGAAACCCCTACAATATATTTATTTAGGATCCCCCGACCTTGATGTGCAACCCAAGACATGCTATCTCGCCTAACCTCCTTGTCACCTTATTATTAATGTTATTAGCTAGTGTCCAATGTATTGACACGATCGCTATAGGATAAAAATGAGTCGTAGCACATGGTTCTACTATATGATCCCCATTGTTTCTTATCTATGGAATTCTGTCGGTGATGAGTTGTGGTTGTGAGTGGATGCATGGTGGGTTCCGGGTGCAAGCTAGGGCATTGGTCGGTAGCACCCGGGGCACTATAAGGACCGGTCTGTGGGATCCGTTGCAATACACTTCCGTACTAACCACAAGTCTAATGGGTAAGTCCTAACTAAGGTATGCAGTGTTCCAAACCAAGGCCACCAATTAGAGATGGGTCAAGCAGCACCTGCGGGTGGCTTGTACCAATGTGACGCAAAAGGGGTGCGACGTTAGCCGGGATGCGGCCCAGCGCGCCGGCGAAACCTAGAGCGGGTGGTTATCGCTTGGAGCATTTCATGCTGAAGTTTTGGCACGAGTTCCCGTGGTATGGGTCATCTCGTTTGGGATGAGTGCGTGCCTTGTGGGTACAGTAGTACATCTCTAATCAGAGTCATAAATCTTTTCGAAAAGCCGAGCCCACGGTCAAGGGCGGGTTGCGTGACATCCCACAGTTAGATTACTTTGAATATGTATGTGCATGATGGTTTGACATGTAAGGACTGTTGTGCGAGGAGGTAAAACGTACTCCTCGAGTTAGATGAGGTTGTTGATACTCTTGTTTACTTTTCCGCATGATTAAACTTGACTACACTAAATGCAATAACTGAAAATGTACTTTTCCGCACTGTTAGCCATTACCCTTCTTTGTTTATTATCCTGCATTATTACTCGCATTTGCGGTGGCTTGTTGAGTACTTTTTGTACTCATACTCGTTGGACCCCACAGAGGATGTCTACTACGAAGACGGTCTGGAGTAGCGACCCAGTCAAGAAGAAAGATCCTGAAGGAGACGTTCGTCATGCAGTTTATTTTTATTATTTTAATTACACTCTTATGTAATAATATGGTCTGCGTACCATGAATGCTTGTCGTATGTACGTTGTCGCATGATGAACCTCTTGTATTATTGTTTTTCTTTGGAAATTCAATAATGTTCCGATTCGATAAATCGGGGCGCTACAGTAGTGTCCAAAGAGTACCGAAGTACTCTAGAACACCTAAAAGGTTGTTTCATGACCTCCACTGCTACCTTCTCCGACTTCACCTTATCTTCAATCAAAGCATCCTTTGACGAAGTTAGCTCATCTACCACAGCGGATAGTCTAGCTGCCTCCGTAGCCAAAGAGTTCTTCTGGCTAAGTAGGTTGTTAGCTTCCTCCGTGGCTTTAGCCTTCTCCTCTTGAAGTTTAACCAGCTCAGCCCCCGCCGTGGCATGCTCTGCCTGCATTTTCTCTATTTCAGAACGAAGCATGATTTGTTCGGATTCGAGCTTCTTATTTGTAGCTTCCAGACCAAGTCTGGCCCTCCTTTCCACTGCAACCATCTCGTCTAAACTGGAAATTAGAACTTCAGAGCCTTCAAGACTCCTCTAGAGACGGCTGCGAAGAGAAAAAGCAAGGTGAGGAATTGTTCATAAGTTGAAATTAATCTTGTTTTGCAAATACTTCGTACCTGGTATGCTGCCTGTTCTAAGGCTATGTTCAGCTCCGAGCCATCAGCTTTGCTAAGTATGGCTACTAAGTCCGTCTCCTCAACTTCACGGTTAGCTCGATCCAAAGGCTCGAGCAAGGCCCGAAGTCCGGTCCTTCGCTCCAAAAAAGGAGCTAGGAGGGGGAGCATGGACAGAGCCCTCTGATCGTCTTCGTTCGGTGAGGGGTCGGAGTGTTGTGCTGCGTCTTCGGAGACCTCGGTGGACTGGCCGCCCTTCGTAGATTGACCTCTGTCTGTTGATTCAGACGGAGTTAATCCTGAGTTCGGAGCAGGAAAGGGGTCCATTTTGCCTTTACCTTTTCCAGGTCCCATCTGTGCAGCTTCTGGAATCGACCCCGGAGATGTTGAGGTCCCAGGAGCCGTATCTTCGGGAGGAGTCACTTCCATGGGAGCGGACCCTGACGAGACAAAGGTATTATATATTGCATAATTTTGCAGGGAAAAGGAACAAATGGTTCATGTGAAGTTTACCTCCGAAGTTCTATCGGCGGATGAGTATGGGACTGCTCGGAGGGTCAAAGGCCACTTCAAAGTCATCATCGGTCTCGAAGTCTAGAACCGAAGGGTTGACTGTTGAAGCCTCTCTTGGAGCTACAGCTACCACTTCATCCGGAATCGAAGCTTGCTCAGCAGTAACTTCGACTCCGCCTTCAATTACAGGGGCTTCTTCATGCGGCAAGTCCGGCTGGACATTTGAAGTCCCAGCCTGTCCGGAGCTACCTAGAACATCTGGCGTGCTTGCGGTGTTGCCAGTGTTTACATCTGCCCAGGCTTCATCTTCGGCGATCAGGTTCATGAGGACTCTTCCCTCATCTTCAGAGGAATCGGAGGGCGAAGCCACCATACTGGAAGGCACCACATTCTTTGGCTTTCGGGCTACCTTTTTTGCTGGGGTCTTAGCCGGAGCCGAAGTCTCGGCATCCGCCTTCCTCTTCTTCGGCCCTTGCTCTGAAGGTACCCAGTCTGGAAGAAGAGGGGGAGCAACTCCGAGTACACCCCATACTCGGTTGAGTCGCTCCCAATTACCCACTAGCTTTTACCTCCACTCCTTTTCGGCCGGAGTTGGAACTCCCAGAATCTTCTCCGAAGCTCGAATAACTTGCTCCGAAGTCATAGGGGCTTGAGAAGCTGAAAGATAAGTTGGCATTAGTCATTTCATCAAAAAAATATATATAGAACATGTTGTTTTCACAGCTACCTGCAGGGCTCGAGTTCGAAGAGATTTTTCAGAGTCCACCCTCCGGATCTTCTTTGAAGGTGATAGGCCAGTTGGCCATTAGAGGTGGAATTTTGAGTCCGATGAACTCCTCTACTAAGTCCCGCATGCTCATGCGGCGACTAATCCTTTGGAGCAGGCTAAGGCGAGCTTCAAGCTGGCCGGGATCTGGGTGAACTTGGGCTTCCCTTCGGAAGTATATGTCCTGCAGAGGTCTGGCCAGACGACTGCCTGCCCCAACTTCGGCATAGAACCACCGGAGGATCCAATCTGTGTACCTTCTAGCATTGATGGCCTTCGCTGGAAATCTTAGTTGGAATTCATCCCGGAGTCTGAAGTTGATGCTGTCGAAGGCTACCACAATCTTCTCTCCTCCGGAGCCTAGGTAAGTCTTTGGTTGGCAAGATGCTTTGTGCAGTGCTGTGAAAATTTCTGCTCTTCCTTCACAACCTTCAGCTCTTAGCGTCCATTCGAAGATGGCTAAGCACGCTATTGCATTCGGAGATAGTTGAGGAAGGGTGACATGAAACAAATCCAATACCTCCGACAGAAAGTCCACTTCTAGGAGTCCTAACCCCGCTTCGAAGAAGGCTTCGAAGACCACAACTTCTCCCGGCCTTGGAGAAGGGATGGCTTCCTTTCTAGGTTTCCGGATGATGACCTCCGAGCCAATCTTCCCCTCTACTACCGCTGCGATCGTCTCCCTCATGCAAGTAGATGGCTCCAGTTTATAAGACTGGTCCGGATACTTCGAAGAAGCAGGGAGGAGATCGTGGGGGGCAATTTGTTGAGGATTTCTCGCCGGGGCCGCCATCACCGAAGAAGCCGCCGCTGCTGGTGCCGCTACTGTTGCTGCCGGGCTAGGGTCGAAGTCGCCCAGGAACCTTGAAGCTAGTTTTCGCCATGAACTCACACCGAGGGGTAAAGTTGGAGTCTGGAGGCTAAGGATTTTTTGCGCAAAGATGGTGAGAAAGGTATTCGAGAAGCGTCTACGTCCTCTATTTATAGCCCAAGCCCACGATTTTTTACCATTCACATTCGCTGTTTCGCATTCTTGACTGTTACTCTTTGCGAACTTAATGCTCCGCGTAACTTTTGCTGGAAGGAAAAAGCTAACGGCTATTTCTTCTAAGGCTAAAAGGTTTTCTGACTTCTTAAGTTAATTCTGGGATTGTCTGAATGTAATTTCCTTAGGAATTAATTCGAAGTTTGGAATCTTCATATATTTCGAAGGTTGATTAAATCCGTTAACCCCTACGCATGATTATTTTTCTTGCGTATACTGCTCTCCTAACGTTATAGATCTAGCGGAGAAGCGTATTCAAGGGGCTACTGTTGGGGGAAAATACTTCGTCGTCAGGGTTACTGCTACAACAAGGCAAAGGCATGAGACTTAATCGAAGGTTTCCAGCATCTAACGTCGGTTATATACTGGGACAAGTTCGAAGGCTAGAGGTGAACTCTAGTTCGGAGTATATCTTCGAACGTTGACTCTTCAGAGAGCTTCCCTGCCAGCTAAGATGGAAGGCTTATCTTCTTTCTCATTAGATTAGTCTTTTACCATTTTAGCCCTATCAAAGGTACCGAATAGTTTCCACTATGTCGGTTGTAATAGAGGGGTAAGAGGGTCTTTTCCTTATGATTTTGGCCTATAAATACCCCTCGTTTTACCCTGTAATAGGCATCGAATACTGAGTTATTCAATACACACCTTCGAACTGTTTTGAGCTATTATCCACTCAGAGGATTGAAATAGTTTACTTCACAAACACTTTGTTAGTTTTTAAGCTTTAGAAACCTATTAGCGTAATCTTTTACGCTAACAGACTCCATGCGCAACTTCCAGTATGCAAAGTCCGTCCCATCGAACAGAGGTTTTTTACTAACTCTGTCCATGTCGCCAACAGATCACAAAACTGGTTAAGGTCGACTGGTGATCTTAACCCGCTCTGATACCAATTGTTGGACCAGAAACGGCGACTAGAGGGGGTGAATGGGAGCTTTTAAAATTTCAGACTAAAATAGCCTTCTGTTTTAATTCTGTCTTCTGCGGAACAGGCTTCGAACACACCCTTCGAAGTTCTGGTTCGGAGGTATTTCACAGCTCCGAAATTAGGCTTCGCAAGGAGAAAAAGTTCAAAGCCAAGAAGACTTCGCTCCACCCACAACACCCAAAAACTCAACTCTGCTAAGTCAGTGCAGGCTCCGCACATTGGGTGCCTTCGAGCAGGCTTCGCACTTCACCCTTCGCAAGAGCAGACTTCCCTCTAGGGACTTCGACCAAACACTCAGTGCTATCAACTGGTACTAGGCTTCGTACGTCGAAGGTCTAAATGCACACAAAACACACTTCACCGAGGACTTTGACAAGCGAAGAAAATGGCTTCGATTCAGCACAAAGACAGTGCTTCGCTAGTAATCAGAGAGGTCTAGCCTCCAATTTACACATCGCGAACAGACACTAAAAAACACACACTTCACACGAACAGACTTCTCACACACTTCTCCAGAAACACTCCAGTGCACAAACTCAACCTAGAAGAAGATGGTGCACAGAGAAATCACAACATGCAGTTCAACACAGAATACAAGTTCAAGCACAAATGGAAACAGAATCAAAGTTTCATTACTTGAACAGGGAACACAAAATGAACTCATAGGATGAACACAGAGTATGTGGCGGCTAGCACAGGAGCTCAAAATGGCTTCTCAAAAAGTGTTACAGTGACCTAGCTAGCCTCCACTATTTATAGGCACTATTCACCCTGTGAATAGACTACATTACCCCTAGGGTTTACACTGGTTTTGTCTTATCAGAACAAGGGGGTACAGCTGGTAGTCTACTTTATTTGGAGGCTTCTTTTGTCAACTTCGCAGAGGAGACAACATCAACTTTTGCAGAGTAGACACAGACATCCTTTGCAGTTTTAGAGCCTTCTGAAGCCCCCCTTCACACGCGAGGGGTGTGGTAGCTTCGGTGAGAAGCCTTGAGCCAAACGGCCTTCGCTTCACCGAAGTTAGCCTTTGAAACAGAGATGGTTTTGAGCCGAAGCCGTCAAAGCCCTTGGGCCTTCGCACCAACACCTCTGGAGTGGACCACCACGGCTTCGCAGCTTCTCCCAGCTCGAACTCCATCAGTCCATGTACCAAAGTCATGCATGGCCGAAGTACCTCAAGTCAGCCTCACTCCGAAGCCCCCACCTTTGGAGTACCACCCTTCGAAGTCCCTCCCTCATCCAAGGCCTTCGCATGAAGCATTCCATGAGCCCTTCGTCGCAGTGTCTCTCCCTGAGCACACTCCTCGACGAACCTCACCCGGACCATGCCTTCGATGCACCTCCACTTATGAGACCTCTGTTGGGTATACCTTTGAGTGCCTCCCTCCGGAGCACACTTCGAACACCTTTCCTCATTGCTGAGGACTTTGTCCACCATACTCTGATGTCAATCCAATTGGAGTACCCTTCGAAGTGCCTCGCCTCCGAGGACTTCGTCTCGGGGTACCTTCACCCAGATCCATGCTCCGCACTCTCTGCCTTCGTCTGGCGCACCTCGACCTGAGGTCCGACCTCGACCCCTTCGCAACCTTCGTGACCGAGCTCCCCGCTCACCTAGAATCAAGCCTCCCGCTTGACCCAGGTTCACTTGCTACGAACCGTCCGTCGCCTCTGAAGTCACCTACGCACCATAGACAAATAGACAACTGTATCTAGTACCCCGGAGACCTCTTTGGGTAAGCAACCTTTGGCACACACTCCGGTGTACCGCCAAAATACCGAGATCTTTGGTATGACCCAGTCATTGTGTACTTTCGGACACCTCCAATAGGCACACTCTGCTGCAACAGCCGCAGCAAATCAGACCCACCGAACCGTTCGGTGAAACAATCTCCAAACCCCTTCGGAGGGACCCCTTTGAATCAGAGGATAAAATATGTCAATCACTCATCACAGACTCTGAAACCAACCCTTGGTTTCTCACAAAGTGTCCATCAATGTTGCCAAGAATCCCCTGCACCATGCCCCCTCTATCAGAGCACCCACATGCAAACCAAGGTGTTCACTACATCGCCAGTTGGTTTTATTGGCCAACTCCAATCGGTCCGACCGGGCGTTGCTGGCACAGGCCGGTCTGACTGGTGGCTCAAGGCCGGTCTGACAAATGACACCCGATCGTTCGGTTTCCCCACTTGGCCGGTTTGATTTGGGGGCTTCCTCGGCTTACTTCGCACCGAAGGTCTTCATCATGCCGAAGTCCTACGCGCCAAAGCCTCAGACCTCGCACCGGAGGGCTTCGCAGAGGACCCCAGAAACCCTCTGCACCGAAGGTATTCTTTAGCACCAGAGGTATATTCACGTCGTAGCCCACCTTCACACCAGAGTACTTCCTATCCCCTTCTGCCACCTCCAGTCTGATCGGAGGTTTACCCTCGGTTCGACTGGCCGAAGGGTACCTTCGGCAGGCCCTTCGAAACCTAGGCCGAAGCCCCCTTCGACCAACCCTTCACACCGCCAGTTTGACCGGTGGCATAGTGTCAGTCTGACCGGACCCCTGGCCGGTCTGACCACCGAGTAGACTTCAGTCCAACCGGCCCTGTTCTAGCCGGTTTGGTTCAGTTAGGTTGTTTCTTGTTTTTTGTTATTTTCCAACACTTCGGTTAATTGAGTAATTTTAGATTAATATTATTTGATTGCATAGAAACTCCATTATCTCCTTACCATGGTTTAAGGATTGTCGGAACATGACATCAACATCTCATGACGTTTTTGGATTGTCGAACCGGCCCAAGTACGGGGGCACGTTTTCGTGTCAACAAAGAGATTGAAAGCTCTAGAGGCAATAGAAAGAGATAAAAGAAGAGTGGCTAGCGCTTATAATAAGAAGGTGAAAGCAAAACCGTTTCAAGTTGGTGATTTGGTTTGGAAGACGATTTTGCCTTTAGGCACTAAAAGCCCAAAGTTTGGTAAATGGTCGCCTAGTTAGGAAAGTCCTTTTAGAGTTGTTGAAATCGCTCTGGGTAACGTATATTTGCTAGAGTCTTTGCAAGGAGAGTGATTTCGTAGAGCTTTGAATGGTAGGTATTTGAAAAAGTACTTCTAAGTGTGTGGAAAAACGCTTGAAGTGTCAAAGGGCCGATATGGAGCATATCACCCTTAGCTCGTTGTGCTTTTTGCTCACTAAGTTTGCCAAAATGCATGGGGGCATGTGTTGATAGCAAAAATGGCATTAATGGTCAAAATTGTCAAACTGTCAAAATTGGTACATTTGGCCAAAAACATGCAAGTCCTAGCACAGGCCGGTCTGACCGGCCATGTATCGCCAGTCTGACCGGCCCCACTTCGGTCTGACCGGCCCTATAAGGACGGTCTGACCGAACCAATCTGAGTCCAATATAGATTAGTTGATTTTGGGTAGATTTTATCTCTAATTATTTTTTAATGACTTGGACTCATATCTAGGTCAAATTAGATCCCAGGCACATCATGTCCAACCCCTATAAATATAAGGGCAAGGCCGATTCAAGGAGACCCCCCAAATCCTAATAGATCCAATATATTATCTACCTTGAATCGTGCCTTTAATTTTCAATCTACGTCCTTTCCCTAGGATTAGTTTAGCAAGTCCATCTTTGTTGGTTTGCGTTGTAAACTATCCGTCCACCGCATCGTAATCATGGTAAGCCTTGTTGATTCGCCTGTGAATCACCCGTTTAATCCACGTAATGGATTTTTATTGTTTTATCGGTTTTTTCGGTAATTCAATCTCTTGGTCAAATTACCTCTCATCTTTTGGGGTTATTGCGGTGTTTTCATCTCATCTTCTTCGCCAAGAACACTTTTGAAGGTTTTCCACGGCAAGACGGTCGCTAGAGCTCTAGAGACCAACTTCCAAGAGTCATCGGTCTGACCAGAGGCATCAACCCGGTCTGACCGGACCGTGTCGTGCCATCATCTAATGCGCCGGCACGCAGTGGTCTGATAGGCGGCACAAGGATGGTCTAACCGAGCTTCGTATACAGGCCTGGGACACTTCTCTTTTCATGTCGGAGCACCATCCAGAGCCCCTTCAGCCACCTCCGGTCTGACCGGGGACTTACCTGCGGTCTGACCGACCGAAGGCCGGAGGCCGCCTTTGGGCCCCTTCGCACTATACGTCGGAGGCTACCCTTTGGCCAGACCCTCCGCACCGCCGATCTGACCGATGGCCTAGCGTCGGTTTGACCTTCCCATTTTGGCCAGTCTGACTACAATTTACCTCCGGTATAACCGGACCCTAAATTGGTCGATTTTGTATTTTTCATCAACAACTCGGTTAGTTAGATAATATTTTATTATTTTTTAATTTCCTGGCGACTCCACCCTCCCTTGTCACTATCAAGGGTCATCGAAACGCGACGTCGGCATAGTGTCATGCTTAGGGTTATCTCTAAGTATCCATGTGCTTTTGGATTATTGAATCGGCGTCAGCAAGTTGGTACTTTTGGATCATCGAGTCGGCACTGACAAGATGGCGTTCTTGGGCCTAGATCCGAGCTGGGACCTCTTCCAGCCAGGACGCTAGATCGGCTTACTCTACCCGCAACTGGTCAAGTTGTAGCGATGTGGCCGATGACTCATCCTGAACGTGATTCAAGAGGGTTCCTTTGGCAAGTATCGCCTCATCATGGATCTTGAACACCTCTCACTGTGACACGTAACTAGCGTGATCGACAATTTGCTTCCGTACCCTCTACACGTTCGGCTAATGGAACTCTAGAAATACGGCCGGTGTAAGGGCATCAACCAGCTCCGGAGAGAGGGAGTCTAGGATGTCGTTCAAATGATCCCTTATTGACCCCGGGTCATTGACCAAGACCTCCACTAGGTCCTCCAGGCGATGCAATAGGTCTGATATGACATCTTTCACCTCTAGAGAAAGCTAAGCCACGGCTGACGTAGGAGAACCAGTGACTTCTTCATCCTCGAGATATGGACTGATATGAAATGGGAACTTCTGGATGAAGGACTGTGAAGAAAGAAAGAAAAGTTATACAGGAAGCAACTACGTTATGACAGCAAGTACAAAAGTACTTACGTCAGCTGGCCTAGCATGGGCGGCCGATTGCAGAGCACCATCGGTCAAAAAAGCTGCGACGTCATCCTCTGCTGCATCAATCAAAAGGGTGTGTGAACCTTCCTCCTAAAGACTGCCCTAAGGGCAGACGAATCCACGATATCTAGCATCGGCTACATTCAAGGTTGGTGTTAGCTATGAGGAAAGCAACAAGAAGAAGAGACAAGGAAAGTACCTAATGAGAGCCATCGACAGCAGGAACCCCAACTACAGTCTCAACGCCGACGATGATGGTGACTCTGACCCACCTTTCGGTTCGTCGGCCCTGACTATTGCAATAATGGTGGGTACACTGGCCGATATGCTAGGGTCAATAGTGATGACCTTTGGTGTACCGGCCCCACCGACAACTTCTGTGGTAGCATCCTTAGATGCTGGGGCCGATTGGGTTCTAGCTGGGTCATCGGCCGGTTGGTCGAGCGCCGGATGAAGAGATGCAATGTTTAGGGGAGAAGAAGACTGAAAAGGAAAAACATTAAGTGTCGAGGATGCAAAGAGAGTACATATGGTGCAAGATATATACACATCTGAGCCGATGAAGGTGCATCGTTAGTAACGGGGGCTTGCGTAGTCGGAGGGGCAAGTGGCATTGACTGAATTAAAAAGGGAAGGCGTTAAGTAAGTGCCCTACAAGGGAATTGTATGAAGAAGGATGAAAGTTCACTAGGTATAGCAAAAACAAAAGACAGGAGGATTACCTGGGTGGATCGAGCACTAGTAGATCGGTGTACTAGTATGTCCGATGCTTTGCGCTTACGAGTCGAAACCTTGACTCGCCTTTTGGCAAGCCACTTCATCTAGGTAGGAGCCCCAGTACCCAAAATGGTAGTAGTTGACATTGGCCCATATTCTACCAGCCTACCACTCCGACTAACTAGTGGAGCATCTATGCCATCCTCTTGCATAACATGAGGGTAAGCAAGGAATAGGGGAGCAAGCAGAATAAACAAAAGGTTAAGATGAGGTGTTTACCTCAGAATCCTCATCGACATAGCCTAGACGTAATCGTACATAGTATGTCCTCGAGAGCCGATTGAAGAGGTGCATTTTCCATTCGCACCACCATCGAACAAAATTGGTAGGGTCGATGCTGCAGGCTGAATAGGAGGCAAGATCAACATAAGGGACCTTGTCGGCCATCTAGAAAAGGCAATCATATTCTCCACCATCTACAATCTCTCCATGAACCTGGATTCGTCCGATGAAGAATAGGTGAGGTGAAAGCTTGCCGAATCCCAGTTGTCACGAGCAGACCATCGGATGATAGAATTCTTAAGAAACTTTTCTAAGATGGCCGGCGGTGAAATTGATGGGCAAGAGACAAGGAGTAGTCGAAGCATTGAAAATTCTAGCTGTCGGGGTTATGATCCACTGTACCCCACCTAGTAGTTTTGCCCGGATCACCAACTACTTACTAGGCCAGCCCATGAAGGACTTCCCGACCGCCAGGCCTCCCACCCGAGAGTGGATGCACCCGAGTGATGAGACGCCAACGGTCGGCCTAGGGCCATCTTCCAAATGGTTAAATCCAATCAATTATAACGCCTCAATGACAGTCATTAGCGCCAATTAAAGGAAGTTATGTGGCTATTTCCACATGCTATCAATGTATTGGTTAATTTCTATAACTCCCCAGTCCTTCTCATATAAAAGGATTAGGGGAGGCACGTCGAGACAACACAACATGATACGGCTCGACACTCAGACACCATAGTCCTAGACACATTGTCGGACATTCCCCATTCATCCTTACACACACAGGAGTAGGGTTGTTATCCTCTAGAATGCCCGAACCTGTCTAAAATTCTCTCGTGTTCGTCTCCTCAATGTTTTTACCCCTTTCTTGCCATGATCCGCTCTGGCTCCGCTACAACATGATTCATCGACTGCCCCCGCTCTGGCTTCAAGGTCACGATCCGCTCTGACTCAGCCTTTGCCGAGATGAACGATCGCCACCACTCTAGTCGAATAGCTATGACCCGCTCTGGCTCAGCTATTGCTAGATTAAAGGAATGTCGGATTCCTTTTCACCGGAACTCTCAGAGTTCAAAGCCTGCTCGGCACTCGGGCATCTATGAGTCAATCACTCTGACTAAAGCAACCATGATCTGCTCTGGCGTAGACATTATGAGGGTCACTCATTTGCTAGGGGGCTCTAACGAGCGCTTATCTTTGACCGACTGCTGACGCTTGCCCTTGGTGGAACGTGATGCTAATGGATCTAAACAACATGCATGTGGCTGGAGTTCCCTACGTTACACAGACCTTAGCTATATCAATGAAGCTGGGCCAAGTTTTGAATGCAGTCAAACAAGATAGCAAAGGGTTAAAATGAAGAAATCTTTATTACATTCTGATGAGATGTACATATACAATGATTTCTTCTACTCTATTTTTTATCTTCTCAGGAGGATCAGGAGCGGCGAACTCCAACATGAAGAATAGGCATCCACCAACTGACTCCCTAGGCAAGACGCACGCCTCTGCCAGAGCCGTCCAAGACGTCGATCAGCCCTGCTTCATCAATGGGTGAAGTCGGTCGGCAATGTCTGGGATGACCTCGACGCTACCAAGATCAGGCGCCGCACCCGAAGGGATAGGACACTGCCGCCTCAAAAGAACCATACCACTCGGACCGTACAATGACTGCGTGGATGGTCCCTGAGGCGACGGTTCTCCAAGACTTCCTGGAGGGGTGTCAAGAGAAGTCATTTCGACTTCTTCGGACCGTCCCGAGCCCCAACGGAGGTCGTGGTCTTCTTCCCCGACTATAGTGTGTCGGGGGAGCTACAAAGCCACGGCCATGGCGAGCATGGAGATCCACCATAAGGTCACCGCATGGGCTTGCAGTCCCGTCTCCAAGACGTCGGTGACCTTAAAGAAGGAAAAATGCTCAAGACACCAGTCATGAAGATTGATGAAGAAATCAACAAGTAAAGATTCACTTACCCGAAGTCAGAGGCTCTTGATAACCCTTCAAGAAACTGTCACTCCAAGCCATCTAGAGGGTAACACCTTCTGATGAAGAAAAGAGTCGAGGCAGAGAAGATGATTTATGCCGAGGTGATGAAGAAACTAAAGCCAAAGGGGGACCTATTTATAGGCCCAAGCAGAAGGATTCACCGCCTGACGCACCCGTCACCTCAGCGTCATTTATGGCTTCGCCATGATTTTCTCCGCCGGACTCTGCCAAGCGAAATTTACCGAATTTAACAATCCCACCACCACCGTCGGCTCGAGGCCGCCAAGATAAGTCTCCAATTCTCCATACTTTAAATTTTAATTTGATACATCCTTTAAATTTCAAATTTATTCACTTGTAAGCACGAGTATTGGAGCAGTAGTGGTTTTTTCCCACTCTGTATCCATGATCAGCTCTAGATGAGTCATTGGAAAGCCCCTCTGCTTTTGAGTGCTTAACAAGTTTGTGGCTCTTAAGCATTTCCCTTGGGATCTACTGCGGTCTACCTACTCTATATCCACGATTAGCTCTGGCTGAGTTAGTGAAGACCTTCCCCGAATGCTTAATGACAACCTTCTTCTGGCAATCTCCTCTATGGGATTTCGTGATCGCTCACTCTGTATCCACGATCAGCTCTGGTTGAGTCGGGTCGATCGGATTCTGGAAGAGTTGCCTCTACCGACTAGTTCCAGTAATTCAAGAAGTCTATGAAAGTGCGGTTCAAAAAAGCGTGTATGTGGTGGTGTGCATTATCCCTGCGCTAGCGAGCATGCACTTTGGCCAAATGATCACAACCAGTCGGATTGCATACAAAACTATAAAAAGTGACCGAGCAACATTATGTTACATGTCTTGCAAATATGTCACACATATTTTTGCACTCGGTAGGTGCAGGAGGAGTAGGAGGATAATATTCTATATCGGCAGTCAAGGTGTCGACAACTTTCTCGATGTAGGACCGAAAGTAGCGACCAGAGGGGGGGTGAATGGGCGCCTAAATTTTTTTTGCTAAATTATGATCTAATCTCCACACCCAAACAAACTTAATGAGACAAATAATATTAGCAAGGCAAATTACTAGAATTAAAATTGTCTAACCTAAAAATGATTGGTAGCTTAATCTAAATGATATTAAAGAAAAACTAAATAAAACTACTGCAGTAAATAAAAACACCTAGATAAATCACGAGATATTAATATTTCAGTCTAGAAATAAAATACTAATTAAATGAATAAATCATGGATCATTAAAATTAATTCAGAATTAAACCGAAAATATTGCAGGTAAAAACTAGACTAAAAAATCACTACGACTAATAAAATTTTCTTTTCTTTTTATGTGAGCAGATTAAACAGATAAAAATAATACGAGATGACTAATAAAAATTTGACAGATTAAAATAACATTGAAATTTCGAAATAGATTTTAGCTAATTTATTAATAGATGACTATCTATAAAATTTATCTGCCTAAAAATAGTAGATTAAAACTAACAGATCAAAATTTACCTGCATCAAGAAAAATACCTCACCGGAACCATGCGGCCCGCTCCCGTGCGCCTATTGCTGATCGCCGAAAGGCTGCTGGCTTTGGGCTTGCGCCGTTGCTTGCCAAAACACGCCACGGAGCAGCTTTTGTGCCCTGCCGCCATGCCAAAAGCTTTTCCCACCGAAGACTACAAGGCTGCTTCACGTTGGCCGGAGCTCCCGCTGTGGTGGGGCCCGCTTGGCGATGCGTGTCCCTACTCGCTGCGTGCGGCTCGAAATCTGCAGGCTACCGCCGTAGCTACAAACCGCGTGCCCCGCACAAGAGCGCTGTAGATGTTGTTTGCCGATTCAGCCTGTTATCTGCCCCTTGATGCATAAAGCTGATTGCCTTGGATTCCGTGCGCTGAATTTGACGCCAGCTGCTTCAACGCAGCTTCCCTTCCATGCCTGGAATCTCCCGCATGAGATTGCACCAACCGGCTGCAGCACGCGCGCCAAAATTCCACGCTTCCGATGAACGCAGGTAACTCGGCATCGAAAAATTTGTGAGATGAGAACGGAAAATTTTCCGTGGAAGATGAAAACAAAAACCGAGGGCGATTGGACTGTAGTAGATTGATCTATTAGAAAACAGTCGTCTATCCCCAAGGGGATAGGGTCCTATTTATAGGCAAATCCTAATACATGAAAAGACTAATTTACCCTCGGGTAAAATAAACAAACTCTAAAATAAATTCCGAAAATTACTAAAATATTCTTAGAAAAATTAACTAACTCAAATAAAAATATTCTAAACTTAAAAACTAAATATTAATATCCTAAACACGAATTAATCGTAGATTGTCAGTTTTGCGTCGAAACTGATAAAGCGTCCACCGTCTTCGCACCGGGTACTCGGATTGGGCCGACCCGACCCCGCAGCTTCCTCAGCCCGGCAATCGCTCGCCGCCCGTGTACCTGAGTCAAACCCAGTCAACAGACCGGTGGATCCTCTGCCGTTCCTAGCCATGTACCCAGATTGGGCCAGCCCGACTCCGCGGCTCCTCTGCCCGGCCGTCGCTCACTGCCCATGTACCTGAGTCACATGCGCCTCAGACTCGACAGGTCTTCATATCTCTCCTCCTTTGACTTCTGTTGACAATCACTGATCACATCTGGAATATCAAAACCATATTCTTCAACATGGTTTCTCACTCGACTTTGGTGTAAACTCGTTGGGCGTCGGCCTCGTTGAAATGCGCTGGCCACCCCGCTGGACGAGATCTAGTCGGATGGTCGGGTACAGTGCCCGGATGACCCCCAACACATGAGTGGTCATTGTCTTCGCAAAGTCTCTCCATCATTGTTTCTTCAGTGTAGGTCGGCCTGTCTAGGACGAAGGTTTGATCTAAGTACTTCTCGGAAGGTGGCCGGAGATCCCAAGGGGCGTAAACCCTAGGGACGCCCGAAGTTCCCGGCGCCAGCGCTGCTGCCACTACCGTTGTCGTCATCGCTTGCTGCTGGATGACAGGGGAGTTTGAAGCGAACCCCTTGGAACCCTTCTTCGTCATCTTCTAGGATCGTTGGACTCACTCGAGGGACGAGACGAGAGTGGTGGTGAAAAGGGCTTCAGAGCAAATGGTGGGAAAGCTAGGTTTTGGAAATAGAAGACTTCATGGTGACGAAAAGGTTTCATCCCCTTTTATAGAGCCTAGAGGCTTAAACCGCAAGCTTTCGAGCAATGGCTTTTTTCACCCCTTCTATGTCCCCCTCCCCCTCGGTCGCTGACGAGAGGGGTCGCAACCAAAAGGTTCTCGGAAACAAAATCCCAAGATATCCACGGCGGATGGGATTCAGATTTGGCGTTCCATTAGAAGCGGTGTTTGGTTACCCAAGGCAACCCTTGGAGATCCATATGTAATGTTTGGGAGGCCAAGGCAACGTTCCGGTCGCCCCAGGCGACGTTTGGGCATTCTAAGCTCGGAGCCTTCTTTTCGAGCATGGGCAATGGGCTCTCAGGCTCCAGACCCCTTAGCCTAAACTACCTAGCAGCTTGGAATATGACAGGGCTAATCGTAAGGTCCGCATGTATTCTAATCTTGACATAAATTATTTCTTGCACATATTTCCCTTCTCGCAATGCAGGGTGTTCGAAGAGACATATTCTAGGGGCTACTGTTGGGGGGAAATAATTCCATATGTTGTATGATTAGGTGAACGACTCCGAATGTGATTCTGGAGCATGCGAAGTTCGAAGCCTTCTGACATCTCTGTGGTACTCCGAAGATGAGGCTCAAAGCCCATGACCCTAGCCCTGACAACCACAAAAAGGGGATTCAGAGCCTCTAGGTGCCCCCGTGGCCCACGCTACCTCGCTTCTCTCTGGAGGGCTCCGCTCCGAACTAATGTCGCAAAGCAAGACAAGACATTTCTTTTACCAGAGTGTTCACACATGTTTTTACTATCCAACCCCTACGGAGTCTCATGAATAGAGTTCACATTAACGGTTGTAACTATAGGATAGAATAATATTTCCTATTGAATCTTTGCCTATAAATACCTCTCTCATCTACTGTAATAGGGACAGAGATTCACGTAATAAAACACACTTCGAACTAGATAAGGTTATTATCCTGTTCGGAGGCCTGACCCAATACGTATCTAATCTCTCTCTTTAGCTAGCCTTTTCGAGGCTATTTGAACATGTTAGCATAATCTTTTATGCCAATAAGTACAATTATGAAATAGAGGTGGGGCCAGCGGTGATCAGGAGTTGCATGGACAGTTTAGAATAAAGGCGAGAGAAAAAATAAGATCCAGTGACTATAATTTATTAGATGTAAATGAAAAAATATAATTTAACAGATGTGAATTAAAGGATGTGATTTAACTCGTAAATTATGTATTGAGTATATTAGGGCGAATGGAAGAAGAAAGAGGAGACACGCAATATATTCGTGCACACCAGGTCAGCACGTACGGTGATGCGAACTAACTTTGGCACGCACGCGCGAGCCCCGTAAATAAACTAGTTAAAGCTGAATTAATGCCTACTTACGCTGGTGCTTTGGTTAATTAATTCCCCCATATGCTCGATCACGGTCGATATACAGGGTGATGCTTATGTTAGTATTAATACTCTAATTAGAATAATTGGTAATATTAAATAATATGTCATATACAATTTATAATATTAAATAATATTTCATATATATAACTGATAATATTAAATAATATGTCATATATATATATATGATAAAAATAATGTGATAATATATTAAATAGAAAAAAATAATGAAACTATGTCTTAGATGAGACGTATTTTCTATACGAAATCTAACTTATAATAAACGAAGAGAGATACTAAATTATCATATTGAGACGGAAGATTTTAGCATTGATACGCTGAATAATTTGCAGAGCACCCGCCTAGCGAGAGAAAGACATCGTGAGAGGCCATTAGTTAGGGTTTATAGGGCTATTGTACTGATCAAGGGGCGCTAGCTCCTACGTGGAGATCAGTTGAATATTACTATTGGCCGGCACCATGGTCAAATCATGGGGGATGCTTGCATGCATGCCGGCCTCCCGGTTTGGTAATCCTGGGTGTCGCCGTCGCCGTAGCCGTGCGTCACGCTACCGCGTGCGCAGGTGTCGGCGTGTCGAGCGGAGGATGCCTCCAGCTGGTTGATTTTCTTGTGAACGAGGCGTCGTCTTCAACGCCAACCGCCGGCGCTCGAGAAATGATATACACGACCGATCGAGACTGCCATTTCTCACGGCACAGCGCCAACCAGGCAATCTCCTTCCGGGACCGCATAGCTAGCTCGTCCACAACGCCACAGCCCCCAGTCTCCGCTGCTCAAAATCGAAATCGCGGACTTCGGAGACACCCTCATCCAGTTCTCCGATGACTCAGCGGATGGATTCGTCCGCCCCTACCCTTGTCGACCCCGGGTCCGCCGCCTCCGACCTCGCCGCAGAAGCCGCGACGCATGCGAGGAAGAAGAAACCTAATTGAGCCGGAATGGTACTGCAACTCCCGTGCAGTCCATGATAGCTGGCCCGGAACGGCTGCAACTTACGTGCGGCCGTAACGGGGTTGTGACCCACGTGTGGGCCCAATATAGTTGGGCTGAATGGTATTGTAATTCACGGCGGGCACAATATATAAAAAACGAATTCAGCCAACCTAAGCCCGAATAAGTTGCTAACTAATGACCCAATTGTGTAACTCAACTGCGGCAACTAGGGATGAGGGTGGTACACTGGTACATATTGGTTTTCCTATTTTTTAACGGAAACAGAAACGAGATCGACATATTGCAAAAACGAAAATAGAAACAAATAATGTCGAAAACGAATATGAATCAAATAAAGAGCGGAATCAAATATATATCGGAATACAAAGTAACAAACATTAACTCATGAATCATAACACATAATTTGTAAACTAAAATAGTTTGAAATTCTAACTTTCATCATTCAATCCTTCATCTACATATCTTCCTCTAAATCCTTCATCATCTAATACTCATCGTCTAAGTTATTATTCCGTTGATCCAATTGCAACGATAATGAAAATGAGAATGTGAGGTAAATTAAAATACAATGAAATTACCTAATCAATTATTGGCAAAATAGTAATCAAAACAATAATATTCTTTAATGATTTCAAAATGAGTAAATATAAGGTGTTGGCTTCTGTTTGATGAATCTTATCATGTGAATTAGAGAAAAGCAGCTTGCAAGCGAAATCAAATGTTTATATTGTTGTTTCTCTTTTCATGGAAATGAACAATGAACCAGGGTTATATTCAATAGTCAACGCTAGCGTTGCATAATTTTTTTACCTCGTTGGTTATTTTCGTTACAACCATGCACGAAAAAGAAGAAGCTGAACTCAAACAGCTAAGAAACACTACAGGAAAACGATAAATTTTTGCCGGCTAAAATAATTTCCGTCGATTTTTCTTAAAACCGACGAAAATTACGTAACTTCCGTTGTTTCCAAGCCAACAGAAGTTAACGTAAGGAAAAACCGACGGAAGGGAAGTTATCACATATTACTCTCCCGCGTCCCGCGTGTACCCTACCTACAACCTACCCTCACTTTTTCGTCACTCTCTCCCGGCGTCCCCGCACCCGCAACCACCGACGCCCTGCTGTCGACGCCACCGCGCGCACGCAGCCACCGCGGCTCCGCCCCGCTTCGCCGTCGCTGCCACCACGCGCACGTAGCCACCGCCACCCAGCCTCCCAGCTGCCACCCTTAAACACATGCCCATCCGTCGCCATTGTGGACTTTGCACTCGACCTTGCCACCATCTCCGATATCAGGCTCTTCGACGGGACCTTGCTCGCCAGATCCTGTGGTACTCCACAAGCGTGGCTCTTGACATCCTCCACGACCCATGGTTCAACTAGGTACGGTGCCACGTCAAAATCGGCCGACCAAGCACCAATCACACCAACGTCAGTTCAGCGATCCAAAAGAGTGTAGACGCCTAGAGATGGCCCACTAAACGTCACACGACGCTGACGCCGTGTTCTGATGACCCTGGACCATGACAAGGGAAAATATGGGTAGAGTTGTCAGACAATTAAACCACACCAAAGGGGCATGATCCAATTGGCCGAAGTGTTAAAAAGCGATCAAACCGGCCAAAAAGGGGGTCGGTTAGACCGAACCAGCAAAGAGTAGTTAGACCAGCCAAAGCAAGCTAGTCAGAACGGGCGTAGACTAGCGGTCAGACCAGCCTTGGGCCGCCCGTAAGACCAGGGTGTGCCGGCATGGTCCAGTAAGACTAGGGGATGCCACCGGTCAGACTGACAGGCAGGGCAGATCAATCTCCCTGCCTTTGGCAGTCACCTCATCAGTAGTAGATGGATGCAGAAGTTTTTGGCGATGAAGATCAACACTTTGTCTTGTGCAAAACACCAAAAATTATTAGCAATTCAGCCTAGAGACCGAATTAACAAGGGTAAATGATAAAAACCGATAAAAACCCATTACGGGGATTAAACGGACGATTCACAAGAGAATCGACAAGGATTACCACGATTACGATGCGATGGACAAATGGTTTATAGTGCAAACTAACAAAGATGGACGTTCTATGGCTAAACATAAGGCAAAAGGATCAAAGAACGATTTAAGGGAATAGTAAATTAATTGATTTTGGAATTGGAGAGAGTCCTTGAATTGACCGTGCCCTTATATTTATAGGGGGTGGTCTTGTCGTTTCTGGGCTTGACTTCTACTCTAATTTGATTATGAGATGAGTCCAAGTCGTTAAAAATTTATTAGAGATAAAAATATCCCAAAACCACTTAAATCTACTCGGACTAGATAGACTTGGGCCGGTCTGACCGGACCCACATGGCTGGTTTGACCGAGCCTACATGGACGGTTGGATCGGCCTATGCCAGGTTTGCATATTTTCGGCCCAATTTTGATATTTTGACTATTTCGACAATTAATGTTATTTTTGCTATCAACTCATGCCCCTTGTCTTTTGGCAAACTAGTGAGCCAAAAGCATAATGAGCTAAGGGTGATACGCTCCATATCGGCCTTACGACACCTCAAGCATCTTGCCACACACTTGGGAAATACTTTTTCAAATATCTACCATTTAGAGCTCTACGAAATCGCTCTCCTTACAAGGACTCTAACAAATATGCATTACCTAGAGTGATTTCAACAACTTTAAAAGGACCTTCCCAACTAGGTGACCATTTACCAAACTTTGGGCTTTTAGTGCCTAAAGGCAAAATCATCTTCCAAACTAAGTCACCAACCTAAAATGATTTTGCTTTCACCTTCTTTTTATAAGCTCTAGCCACTCTTCTCTTGTCTCTTTCTATAGCTTATAGAGCCTTTAATCACTTATCGGTCACTTCTTCGAAGTTATCCTTCAACACGACTTCATAACCACTGACCGATATGACATCTTGTTTAAGCAGTCTTAAAGAGCCAAGATTTAACTCTATCGGTAAAATGACTTCTTGTGCATATACCAACTCATATCGACTTACCTTTGTAGCATCGTGCTTCGATATTCTGCATGCCCATAACACTTCAGAAAGCACCTCGTGCCACCTTCTAGGAAACTCTTCAATCTTTTTCGTAACAAGCTTAATCATAATCTTATTACTAGACTCGACCTAACCATTGGCTTGAGCATAGTATGGTGAAGAGTTTATAAACTTTATACCATAAGACTCGGCAAAATCACGTACCTCTTTAGAGACAAATGAAGCACCCTGATATGTATTAAGAGTTTGGGGAATACCGAATCTATGTATAATATGCTTCAAGATGAAATCAATTAACTCATTGTGAGTCATATTCTTGAGAGGCACGACCTCGGTCCACTTGGTGAAGTAATCCATAGCCATCAACACGAACCGATGCCCCTTTGAAGAGGAAGGATGAATTTGGCCAATGAAGTCCAAGCCCCAACCTCAAAACGACCATGGTTTGATAAATAGGATTAAGCAAAGATGTAGGAGCAAGCTGAATATTACCAAACATTTGACATGCCTCACATCCTCTGTAATGCCTAAAACAATCCTCAATCATAGTCGGCCAATAAAAACTCACTCTTTTGAGCATCCAACTCATTTTCTGGGCCAACAGATGAGTACCACAAAGTCCATCATGGACTTCACTCATAGCAACTCTAGATTGATCGGCATTCAAACTTTTCAAAAGTACTCCATCAATTGTTCGGCGATACAACTCATCATCAAGCAACACAAATTTAAACGCTTGTTAGAGAACTTTCAAATCAACCCTCTTGCTAGGTTCTCTCAAATATTGAAAAATTGGAGTTCTCCAATCATCCACATGATTTTCAGATGTATTCGCCAAATCCCCACTTGAATTGGCATTTAAAAAAGTAATCTCCTTCTGCCCCTCGATCCCTAGACCAATCTAGCACAAATCGGTCAGACCGGCCATGATGGGCTGGTTAGACGGCCGTTGCCGGATGCCTAGCACAGGGCAGTCAGACTGACCTAGCATGACCGGTTAGACTGACTACATACCTACAGTCGGACCAATTTACTAGGGCCAGTCAGACCGACGTAGCTTGTCTCACATGGAAAACTTTCATCAAGCATCGGTGTTTCCTTCGTGAAAAATTTACCTCTTTTAATTTGATAGTCGGATGCTTGCTAAGCCAAATCATTTGCCTTTGAATTGGCTTCTCTAGACACATGAGAGATTTCAAAAGTGTTAAGAGTACCAATTATATCTAAACATTTGTCAAAATAGCTATTTAATAAACCATTAAAGCACTGGGCATCTTTAGCTACTTGTTGCACAACTAATAGAGAATCATCATATGCATGAACATATTTAACATCCATGGAATCCAAAAGTTCAAGTCCTAGCAATAAAGCTTCATACTCAGCTTGATTATTAGTACAAGGGAACTCTGAATGGGCCGATGTCTCGAAACTCATACCACTAGGTGACATGAGTACCACTCAAACACCTTGTCCATTTTTGCAAGACGAACCATCAAAATAAAGTTTCCATGGTACTACTTCCATCAAAACGGTGTCACTACTCCAATTGACATCTACATGGTGATCAACTATAAAGTTTGTGGAAATCTGGCCTTTCATAGCTTTCAAGGGTTCATAAGCCAAATCGTACTCAATTAAAGCATAAGCCCACTTTCCGATTCTCCCACTTAGAATCAGCTTTTGCAACATGTATTTTATAACATCGGTTTGACAAGTAACAATACATGTGCTAGATAGAAGATAGTGGTGAAGTTTGGTACATGCATAATAAAGTGATAAACATAAACGCTTCAAAAACACGTACCTCAACTCGGCATCCAATAAGCGACGACTCGAGAACGTGATGATGTAATTGTTGGCATAAATGATTACGCTAACAGATTTGAATAACCTCGAAGGGTTATCGAGTGAGATGGTTGATTGCAGATTGTTCTAGACCTCCGAGTTGGATAATAGCCGAGGATAGTTCAGAGTGTCTATTTCTTATATCAGACTTTGATGCCTATACCTCAGTAAAGAGGGGGTATTTATAGGCAAGAATACACAAGGAGAAGACCATTCTACCCTTTAGTTATAACCACCATAGGGGGCACTGTTCTTTAACCTTCGTAGGGCTAAAAAGGTAAAAGGTCGTGTGGACACTTGGGTAAAGCAGACATCCCATCCATCTTGGCGGCGCCCCTTTAGGATGATACCCTTCAGAGAGTTCTCCTGGAGCAAAGCCTCGGTAAACCCTTCGGTGTTCCACTCTTCTTTGATAACACTAGTGCTATTTGTACTTCAAATAACTCGGTTCAGCATTCTAGAACTAAACACATTGATGTGAGATATCATTTTCTCAGAGATCACAATGAGAAGGGTGATATTGAACTTCAATATGTCGATACCCAGAACTAGCTTGCCGACATTTTTACCAAACCCCTCGATGCATCTCGATTTGCTTATTTGCATGGGGAACTTGGTATTTTTCATCCCTATGGAATCTTGTGAGGGGGAGTTGTGTGTCACTGCACAAGCTTCGGTCATATGATTAACTACTTTTTAATATACTTGCTTGTATATTCTCTTGAATAATTGCCTTTAATCATGATGATTTAGCTATGTTGAAAATGTCTGATATTTGTCATAAATATGGCTTTTATTTCTGAAAATTAAAATATCAGCACTGCTTAGTTTGGTAACTAGCATGAGTAGGCTGATTGCATTTGCTATCTTTTACATACCTGGTAGCTTTGTCTTTTACATTTGGATGCAAACATGCAACTTGAATATTTACATGCTTTCATGGAATATTTACCTTGTCTAGTATGCTAGTCTGAGTGGTGATGCTTTTCTTTGCTAAAATCCTGAAAATGCTTGCTTGTGCAATTTATTGGATATGATTCATATGAGCTTATAATGTAGTACTTTTAGACAATATTTAAGACAAATGCTAGTCTTGTACTGAAATTGCTGCTAATCATGTTTTAGAAGCTTGCATATGCACTCACCCCCGTACTTCTCTCTGTATCCTTTACTTGCTCCTTGATTCTTGCACTGCCAAAGGGGGAGAATATCAATTTAGGGAGAGTGTTTCCTACTTATGTATCACCAAAGGAGGATGTTTTGCGTAGGGGCTCTTTATTTGAAAGGGGGAAATATTTTTTATCAAGTGACATGATTTGGCTCTTTTCTGACTTTTTAATGGTCACTTGTATGCTGAAAAGTTTCAATTTTTCTTGAACTTGAATTTGGTTGTCAATGCAATCATCAAGGGGGAGATTGAGAAACCAAGTTGAGGTGTGCATTGGTTTCAAGTCTGTGATGAGTGATTGACAAGTATCCTTCTAGACGAAGGGGTCCCTCCGAAGGGGTTTGGAGATGGTTCACCGAAGGGTTCAGTGCTTGATGGCTGTACAAGTGTGCAACGGAGTTTGTATATCAGAGGGGTCCGGCAGAATACATTTCGGAGTTTGTACCGAAGGGTTCGGTACGTTGGGTGGTACACCGGAGTGTGTGCCGGACGGTGTTTGCACGGAGAGGTCTCCAAGGTATCGGATACACTTGTCTTCTTGTCGGTGGTGTGCAGGTGACTTCGGAAGTGATAGGAAGGTTCGCAGTAGGTAAACCTGGGTCAAGCAGGGAGCTTGATCCCAAGCGAGCGGGGAGCTTGGTCACGGAGGCTGCATGGAGTCAAGGTCGGTCCTCGGGTCGAGGTGCACCAAGCAAAGGCAGAAAGTGCGGATGGTGGCTCTGGCTGAAGGTACCCCGAGGAAAAGTCCTTAGAGGCGAGGCACTTCGAAGGAGGACTCTGAAGGAGTAACTTCGAAGGCTGGCGGACGAAGTCCTCAGGATTGAGGCAAGGCTTTCGTAGTGTGCTATGGAGGGAGGTACTCAAAGGGTCACCTGACGAATGTCTCAAAAGTCGAGGTGCATCGAAGGTATGGTTCGGGTAAGGATCTTTGATGAGAACATCACCAGTTGGGATTGGATCATGATTGTGAGGAAACAAGTTAAGGTGCATGCTTTCTATGTTAGATTTAATTTTTATATATTTGAACCTCAGATGCTACACCATAAGATGCGGTAATTTTCAATTTCAGAAATACTTTCTTGGATCAATAGAAGAGATACATGTATATGGAACTCTTGTATTATCATGGAAGTTGATTGGGGACCAATAGACGTTGAGTCGAGGATGACTCCAAATCAAGAAGGGGGGGATGATGAGGACATCCCTACCAATGATACAACCATACATGAATACCAAGATCCAATTATTAAAGTTTGAGAACGAAGATTAAATCTCCAGGTCAACTCGTTTTTAAGTATCTTAGTATATTATCTTGGGAATAAATTACTAACTAATATTACTAGTATTGTTAGGAACCATGGAGATAATAAAAATCACTTGGAGATAAATAAAGAGTTGGAGAAGAACAAGGAAGGACGTCCAAGCCAATTTGAGAGTCCAATCCAACTACAATTCATGTCCAATTCGGATTCTAGGAGCAGCGTGCACTAAAATTATTGCCCAGGCCGCATACAGACTCCGTTTTCGATGTTCCACCAAGCCATAGAAATATAACTTCATAACCTTTCCAATGTCACCAATTTTATCTTAAAATTCCTTCTAGATCAACGGGAATCATCAAAACAAGATAGAGTCTAGAATCTGTCAGCATGCTGTTTTCTGCGTTATTGGGCCTTTTGGTTGTGTATCCAGTTAAGCCCATTAGGTGTGCATCCCGAACTACTATATAAGGTGTTTCTACAGCCATATAGGGTTTTTGGGTTTAGTTTACATGTTTCTTTGATAGCCGCCGCTTCGCCGGATTTGTAATTGAACCCCAATTCACAGATTCCAATAGAATTTTCAATTCGATTGTGTTTTCGGCGTTCTTGCTTGTTTTATTTGATTCGCAGGCAAGGATTATCCTTCTTGGCGAGGTCAAATATATGGTTGTATCATTTGTAGGGATGTCCTCATCACTCTTCGTGAGTGTGCTCTGGGTGGAGACACTACGAAGGAGTGCTTATGGAAGTGCTTCATGCGGAGGCCTTAGACGAAGGAGGGACTTCGGAAGGTGGTGAAGATACTTCGAAGGTGGGGCTTAGGAGTGTGGATGAATTGATGTACTTAGGCCATGCATGACTTCGGTACATGAATGGACGAAGTTCGAACTGGGAGTAGCTTCGAAGCCGTGGTGGTCCAATCCATAGGTGATGGTGCGAAGGCTTAAGAGCTTTGACGGCTTCGGCTCAAAACCGTAAATGTATCAAAGACTGTGTTCGGTGGAGCAAAGGCCTTCGGGTTCGAAGCATGCCACCGAAGCATCTGCACACTTCATGTGCAAAGGGGGCTCTAGAAGATTTTGCTTTTGCAAAAGCTGATCGTGTCTGCTCTGCAAAGGCTGATACTCTCTGCTCTGTGAAGCTGAAAAAGGAGCTTCCAATAAAATAGACTACCGTCTGTACCCTCGTGTCTGCCAGAGACAAAAACAATGTAAACCCTAGGGGTAAAGTAGTCTATTCACATGACTGAGTTGTGCCTATAAATAGTGAGGCCGGTTGTGTCTAGGTAACACTTTGAGAAATCATTCCAAAACACCTAGAGCCAGCCGCCATTCTCATGTACTCAGTTCTGTGAGTCTTTTGTGTTCCCTATTCTTGCAATGAAGTTTCCATTCTGTCTTTCATTGATTGCATGAACTTGTATCTCTGTTTCACATTGTGTGGGTTGCGTTTTCTGCTTTTCATATTACTCTATGCAACCTAGAGTTCTTACGAGGTGTTCGTCTGAACGAAGTGTTGTGTCTCACATATGTGCGATTTCTGTGAGTGTATTTGGTGTATGTTTGCTCTGTGTAAATTGGAGGTTAGTCCTCACTGATTACTAGCGAAGCACCTTGTGAAGTATGCATTCAAATCCTATTTTCTTCTTGTAGCCAAAGTCCTTCTTGTGATTAGTTTCGCGTGCTCCAGTTTAAAGCACTCCAAAGTGCAAAGCCTAGTACATGTTATTAGTGCGGAGCATTTTTTCGGAGCTCAGAGGGAAACATACTTGTGTGAAGTCCAGTTGTGCGAATCTTGCTCAAATGTACCTCCATGTGCGGAGCCTGCACAATCTTAGCGGAGTTCAGTGCGTTTTGGGGTATATGAGTGCGAGCACCGCCTTCTGAAATTCGAACTTTTATCCAACCCAAAGCCTGTGTTTAGAGTGTGTTCAATACCTCCAAACCAGACGCTTCGAAGGGTGTGTTCGAAGTCTTTTCAGTAGAAGAGACTTTCAAAAGCTCTCATTCACCCCCACTCTGGTCGCATGTTTCGGTCCAACACAGCTCCTATCACGCTATCTCCTGCAACAACGTATAGTCAAAACGAAATCCTGACTTTTGGTGCTCTTACCACAAGTGGTGTTGACAAGCATTCTTTGATTTGATCAAAGGCACGTTGCTGACTTGCCCCCCCCAAGTGATTTCAGCTTCGTTCTTCAGCCGAAGTATAGAGACAAAAGCATCAATCTTGCCAGACAAGTTAGATATAAAGCGACACAAATAATTTACCTTGCCTAGCAACTTCTGCACATTTCTCTTACATGTTGGTGCTTCAAAGTCTCTAATCTTCTCAAGTCTTTTAGGATCAATCTCAATACCCCTCTCATGAATCATGAATCCAAACAACTTGCCCGCCGACACACCAAAAGCACACTTGATCAGGTTCATTTTTAAGCCTTACTGACGCATTGTTTTTAAAAGCAACTGATTTGACTATAGCATCATCTATATAGACCTCTAGCATAACTCCTAACAAGTCATGATAGATCAAGTTCACAACACGTTGATATGCAGTGCTAGCATTCTTCATACCAAAAGTCATTACCACCCACTCAAACAAGCCGATAAAACCAGGACATCTAAAGGACATTTTATAAACATCTTCTTCGGCCATGAAAATTTGATTATAGCCAGCATTACCATCAAGAAAACTTAGTACCTTGTGTCTTGAAGCATTGTTGATCAACATGTCGGCTATCGGCATGGAATACTCGTCCTTCGGAGTGGCCTTGTTAAAGTCCCTGAAATCAATACACACACGAATCTTGCCACTCCTTTCTTCTCAACATGTACAATGTTAGCAACCCATTCAGTCTACCTGCATGGTCTAATAAACTCAGCCTTAAG
This sequence comes from Zizania palustris, assembly GCA_019279435.1. NCBI lineage: Eukaryota > Viridiplantae > Streptophyta > Magnoliopsida > Poales > Poaceae > Zizania > Zizania palustris. Next base: position 42,275,823 of record JAAALK010000290.1, on the reverse strand, counting down.
AAATTGCTCTATCTCTTCTTTAACTCGGTCATACACTGTAACACCCCAAATTTTCAAAGGAATAAAAATATTAATTAATTCAATTTCCTAGATTTTATTTTGGAAATACTTTTAAATACCCATCTATACCATTTTGAACTACAACATAGAGTTAATGACCAAACCAGGAGCTGAAAATTTTTGTATAAACTCCCAAGGCCAAGATATATTTTGAGAATTTTTACAAATTTTTATCCACTCTGGAAATGCCCCAAAAGATTTAATCTATTTTCTACAATTATTTTAAATCAGAAAACCTTTTAAAACAGTAATGGGCTTCCCCCTCCCTTCTGTCTCCCCCGGCCGGCCTAGCCCATCACCCTCGCCCGCCTCTGGCTGACAGCCCGACCCCACCTGTCGGCGCCAACCGCCCCTCTCGCGCCCGAGCTCGACCCCACCCGTCAGCCTCCACACTCGCCCGCTCGCGCCCACTGACATGTGGCCCCCGTTTGTCAGACCCTTCGTCCCTGCGAGATCCGCCCCCAAATCCCCCCTCGCCGGCCGAAGCCCTAATCCCGCCTCAGATCCGCCCCCGCCGGCGCCCTCCCTTTAATCCGTCGCCGGCAATGAATTCCCCTCAACGCGCCGACCGTTTCCCCCTCTTCAATTCCGACCAAATCGCGTCCAGGTGCGTTGAACCCTTGCAACCGAGCTCGCCGACGTTTAAAAACGCGTTTACTCCTGGCCACCGCCAATCACGCCCCCTCTGCCCCCACCGACGACCCTATTTAAGCCCCCTGGCCGTCCGCATTGCACCCCTACGCTCACACGATACGAGAACAAACAGAGCTCTTGCATTCCGCGTTTTAGTGCACCACCGCCGCCCGTCCTCCAGCCATCGCTCGCCGTCGCCGGAGTCCCCATCCGCCCTCGCCGACCGCACCGCTTCGACCGCACAGACCTCACCGACCCCGGCCACCACTCCGTCGTCGACGAAACCCGCCGGATCGCCGTCGCCGCCGAGGATCCGAACGCCTTCACCGCCTCCGCTCATCGCCGGCCTCGCTCCGTCGACCTTTCTTCACCGCAAGGGTACTCTCGTGACCCCCTTGTCGCCCTCTTTCCGTTTTAGGCCCTAGATACGACCGCTGTCGCTCGCCGTGGCCGCTGGCCCGCTCGCCGTCACCGGAGAAGATGACCGGCACGGGTCGAGTACCCGTGCCATGTCAGATCCGATCCCGACCGTGCGATCGCGATCGGACGACGCCTGTGACCCCACGTGCGCTATCTAATCCGCACCGTCGGATCTGGTCAAAGCGTTACGTTTTAATCTCGCGCGTTCATTTCCATTTAAAACCCGCGCTCGATCTCGTGCGTCCACGTGGTACCCTTTCGCTCGTTTTAATTCTGGTCGTCCGTTATCACTTAAGCGCCCCGCCTCGCCCTCGCGCGTTAGATCTGGATCCAACGGTCCAGATTGGGCCGGACCACGCGCACAGTGCGCGGGTTCACCGTGGGCCTGGCTCACCGTGGACCCGAAGGGATTTAAATTTAGAAATAAATTCCAGAAACTGTTTAAAACTTGTGAAATTCATATCTGGCGCATTTGAACTCTAAAAATTGTCATTTCAATTTCAGAAAATTTATAATTTTATTCTCTATATGTTCATACAATAAAAACAGTAGGTTTACTTTGGACTTTTTATGTTTATGTAAATAGGTATTCAAATGCCCTTAGGGCAAAAATATAAATTCAAATATTTAAACTTCAGAAAATTTTATATTTATTCCTTTCTGTTCATGTACTGGAAACCACTAATTTGACATGAAGTTTTCATTTTAAAATTTATTAGGAAACTTAATATGAGATTACTCACATTTAAAACCCCTTTTTATATAAGACCACCTTTCATTAATTATAATTCCTTCTAAAATTATTTGTGAAACAAATCTCAGAAACTTAACAACGTGGTTTTCATTCAATCAAACCAACTTAAACCTATGTGCTCATTGTGTGATTTTAAATTATTTAGATTGGATGTTGTATTTATTTTATTTTACTTTATTTGTATTGGAAAGACTACGACGCCACCGAAGAAACGAAATATTTCCCGGAAGTTCCTCCCACACCCTTAGCTGAACAAGGCAAGTCACCAAACCAATCTTTTGAGCATATTGAACCCATGCTTTATTAAACTATCGCTAAAACACATAGGCTATACGTGCATTAGTCCAATGAAAACCCTTACAATATATTTATTTAGGATCCCCGACCTTGATGTGCAACCCAAGCCATGCTATCTCGCCTAACCTCCTTGTCACCATATGGTTAATGATATTAGCTAGTGTCCAATGTATTGACACGATCGCTATAGGATAAAAATGAGTCGTAGCAAAATGGTTCTACTATATGATCCCCGTTACTTCTTATCTTTGGAAATTCTGTCGGTGATGAGTTATGATTGTGAGTGTATGCATGGTGGGTTCCGAGTGCAAGCTAGGGCATTGGTCGGTAGCACCCGGGGCACTATAAGGACCGGTCTGAGGGATCCATTGCAATACACTTCCGTACTAACCACAAGTCTAATGGGTAAGTCCTAACTAAGGTATGGAGTGTTCCAAACTGAGGCCACCATTTGGAGATGGGTCAAGCAGCACCTGCGGGTGGCTTGTACCAATGTGGCGCAAAAGGGGGTGCGACGTTAGCCGGGATGCGGCCCGGCGCGCCGGCGAAACCTAGAGCGGGTGGTTATCGCTTGGAGCATTTCATGCCGAGGTTTTGGCACGAGTTCCCATGGTATGGGTCATCTCGTTACACTTTGGTGTTTGGGATGAGTGCGTGCCTTGTGAGTACAGTAGTACATCTCTGATCAGAGTCTTAAATCGTTTCGAAAAGCCGAGCCCACAGTCATGGGCGGGTTGCGTGACATCCCACAGTTAGTTTACTTTGAATATGTATGTGCATGATGGTTTGACATGTAAGGACTGTTGTGCGAGGAGGTAAAACGTACTCCTCGAGTTAGATGAGTGTTGGCGTAAAAGATTACGCTAACAGGTTTCTGTAGAATAGAAACTAACAAACGAAGTGTTTGCGAAGTAACTGTTCTAAGCCTCCGAAAGGATAACAACTTAGAATAGTTCGAATGTGTGTATTGAATAGCTTGTATTCGGTCCTTATTACAGGGTTAAACGGGGGGTATTTATAGGCCCAAACATTAAGGAAAAGACCTATTTACCCCTCTGTTACAACCGACATAGTGGAAACTATTCGGTACCCTTGATAGGGCTAAAATGGTAAAAGACTAATCTAATAAGAAAAAAGATAAGTCTTCCATCTTAGCTGGCAGGAAAGATCTCAAAGAGCCTTAGTTCGAAGATATACTCCGAACCAATGCCTATCTTCGTACTTTGAGCTTGACTTAGGACATCTCCGAAGATGGACGTCTAGGAACCTTCGAATCCATTAACTGCCTTTGTACTATTACGGCAATAACCCTGAGGATGGGATATTTTCCCCCAACAGTAGCCCCTCGAATACGCTTCTCCGTTAAACTTGTAATGTTAGGAAAGCAGTATACGGAAGAAAAAATAACCAGGCGTAGGGGTTATTAGATTTTAATTCATCTCTGAAACGTACGAAGATATAAAACTCCGAATCAGTCTTGAGACAATTACTTTCGAACTATCTTAGAACTGACTCAGGAAGTTTGAAAGTCTTTAGACTTAGAAGAAATAGCCGTTAGCTTCCTTCTTCTAACGGAAACTGCAGAATGCGAAACGGCATGGACTAACGGTAAAAATGTAAAGTCTAGGCTATAAATAGAGAGCCTAGAACTTTCCCGATTACCTTTCCGCTGCTCTCTTGCAAACAAACACCCTTTGAGCCCTTTGAGCCCTAGCCTCCATTTCTCCTCCAAAGCAACCCAGTAACTTCAATGGCGAAAACCAAGAGTTCTGGAGCCCCTTCGGCCTTGGCTCGACAGCATGCGGCCACAGCAGCAGCGGCTGCAGCGTTGGCGACGGTGCCTCCAGCACCCGCAACAACATCCATGGCGGCAGGAGGGGGTAATCCTCAAAATGTTGGTGATCAAGGTCTCTGCCCGCCATCAACGAAGTATTTGGATCAATCTTTCCAATTGGGACCTTCTACCAGCAAAAGAGAATCCCTAGTGATCGCTGTAGAAGGGAAGATTAGTACTGGAGTCATGATCCGCAAACCTGGAAAGGAGCTTATCCCGTCGCCAAGGCCCGGAGAAGTGGTCGTATTCGAAGCCTTCTTTGAAGCTGGCTTGGGCCTTCCGGCAGTGGAGTTCTTGGCAGAGGTACTTGATTTGTTTCACGTCACCCTTCCTCAGCTTTCTCCGAACGCAGTAGCTCACTTAGCTATCTTCGAATGGGCATTGAGAGCCGAAGGCTGTGAAGGGAGGGCAGAGATCTTCGCTGCGCTACATAGAGCTTCATGCCAGCCAAAAACCTTCGTAGGCCCCGGAGGTGAAAAAGTGGTAGTAGCCTTCAGAAGTATTAACTTCAGGCTTCGGGATGAATACGCCCTTCAATTTCCTGCTAAGGCCATCAATGCAAGATGGTATACCGACCGGGTTATGAGATGGTTTTATGCCGAAGTTGGGGCGAGCAATCCTCTGGCCGGACCTCTGAAAGAAATCCAATTCCGGAAGGAAGCCTTAGTGCATCCAAACCAAGGCCAACTCGAAGCTCGCCTGAGCCTACTTCAGAAAATCAGTCGAAGGTTGAGCATGCGAGACTTAGCCGAAGAGTTCCTCAGGTTACAAATCTCTCCGCTGATGGCCAACTGACCTATCATCTTCGAAGAGGATTCGGAAGGCGGTCTCCGAAAAATCACTTCGACTTCGAGCCCTGCAGGTAACTTCGAAGACAACATGTATTATGCATATTCATTCAAAGAAATAACTAACTTGATTCATTTTTTAGCTTCTTCAGCCCCTATTACTTCGGAGCAAATCGTAAGGGCTTCGGAGAAGATTTTGGGCGCTCCAACTCCGACCGAAAAAGAATGGAGAATCAAGTTAGTCGGGAGTTGGGAAAGATTTAACAGGGTGTGGGGAATGCTGGAAATCGTTTCGCCCCCTTTGATGGATTGGGTGACTTCGGAGAAAGGACCCAAAAAGAGAAAAGTCAAAGCTAGGACTTCGAGCTCCGCCAAGACTCCGGTCAAGAAGGTGGCTCGGAAACCAAAGAATCCTACACCTTCGAATCCTGCACCCTCGAGCTCAAGGGCTTCAGTCTCTGACTCCCAAGAGGACGAAGGGAGGTTGCTTGTGCGTCTGATAGACGAAGATGAATCTCAAAGGACTGCACAAGCCGAAGTACCTACGAACGTGCCGGAGTCTCGAGATAACCTTGAGCAACCAAGGACTTCAGCAGTTCAAGAGGATTTTCCTTGGGACGAAGTTCCTGTGAATGAGAGTGGGGTCGAAGTTACTATGGCTTCGATTCCTGAAGAGGCAACAAGGACTGCTCAGGAAAATGCTCCTGCAGTCGAAGATTTAATGGCTGATTCGGACAAAGATCTCGCCTTCGATCCGCCGAACAGTCCAATGATTACCCCTCGCCAAAATGTCGAAGGTAAACTTCGAATAAATCTTTCATGTTTATTTTGTGTATTTATACAATGTATAACACCTTTGTTTTTACAAAGTCCACTCCTGTGGAAGAGGTCCGCCAGGAAGAAATAATCCCTGGACCTTCGACGACTTCGAAGCCAACTCAGAGAGCTACTCAAATGGGACCTGGAAGAGGCAAAAGGAATATGGAACCCCTCCCTGCCACGAGTTCCGGATCAACTCCGTCTGATTCAACAGACGAGAGTCAATCTTCCGAGGAGGGCCAGTCTCCAGGGGCTCCGAAGACTACAGGCCAACACTCCGGCCCTTCGCTGGACGAAGATGACCAACAGGCGATAAGTATGCTCCCCCTGCTAGCTCCTTTCTTAGGGCAGACAACCGGTCTTCGGACTTTGCTCGAACCTTTGGATCGAGCTAGCCGCGACATAGGGGAGACCAACTTAGTGGCCATTCTGAGCAAAGCGGACAGGTCGGAGCTTAACGCTGCTATAGAACGTGCAGCTTACCAGGTACGAAGCATCTGCGAAATAACATAGAATTCATCTACAAATAAATATTTACCTTGGTTTTTCTTTTCGCAGCAAACAGTCTTGGCCCGAGCCGCGAATATATCAAACGATGAAGAAATTGCTCGTCTTCGGGAGGAAAATAACATCCTTCAACGGAATCTTACTATCTCTGAAAGTCGAGTGGTTCAGATGGACAATATAGTGTCAACGGAGCGCAGGGCCAGACAAGGTTTGGAGGCTGCGAATAAAGAGCTCGAAGTAGAAAGAATTGTGCTTCGAGCAAAAATTGAAAAATTGCGGGCGGAGCATGCTACTGCGGGGACCGAGCTTGTCAGACACCAAGAGGAAGCTAGCCAGCTTTTGAACCAAAAGAATATCTTGACCACTGAAACTGCTAGACTTTCTGGGGTTCTGGGAGAAGTAACTTCGATGAAGGACGCACTGAACGAAGATAAGCTGAAGTCCGAGAAGGTAGTTGCGGAAGTTATGAATCAGCTGCTAGGTGTCCTGGAGTACTTCGGTACTACTGGGACACTTCCTTCTGATGATAACATTTCTCTTCTGCGCCGGTTGAAAAGGATTCAAGGAGTGGCGAAGTAGATGAAAACAGCATGCATTCGATACGGAGAACTCTCCGGACAAGTGGCTGCTGTTGGCCTACTTCGTTACTACGAGGATCTGGGCCGATCGATAACTCCGGGTGCAGGAGAGGGCCCAATTACCTTCGACGACGAGCGACTTATGACTCCTTCCGAAGGTGTGGCTGCTGCCTGGCGAGCCTTCCAAACTTCATGGAGAGCCGAAGGTGGTTCTGCGATCATGGCTTGGATCGACGAAGGTCAACGCCAGAAGCAAGTTCGGACCCAAGCTTCGAGCAGTCAGCCTCCTTCGAATCCGCAGGTTTAGAAATACCTTAAGATTTTGGCTATGTAAAGCTTTATGCTTATGAACATTTATCAATGAAAATTTGTTTATCATATTTTTAGGCTTTGCCTCATACGGAAGATATCGAAGTGTTAGACCTTAACGACGAACTTCGCTCATTATGTACCACCTTCGATCTTCTAAAAGCTTATAAGCGCCCTCGATTTTTAGTTCCTCGAGATAGCTCCGGTGTAATTGCGCCCGAAGTAATCAAAGATATACTATCTTATATTAAAGAGGAAGAAAAAGAGGTTAACTTGAACACTTCGTCTTCTGAAGACGTTATATGGTCTGAAGACAAAGATGAAGTTCGAAGTAAAAAACCTGAAGAACTTGTAAGCTGGGAAAGGAGCCCCGAACGGCTTCGAACTTGGGCCGAGCTTCAACAAGAACAGAAGGACTTTAGAGCTTCGAAGGGAGGCAAGAGAGTTAAACGCAAAGTTGTTAGAACTCCCGGCGCTGGAACTAGTCGTTCCAACCCTAGCTCTAGAGATCGAAGAGGTCTTCGATTCCTTCTTGGTATAGATACCAATTTTTTATGATGTAACCTGTAAACATATTCGTTCGAATAATGAATACCGATTTAAAATTGTCTCCATATTTACTAGCCCCTCTTTGGGTATAAGCAACTTCGAACTGTATTCAAAGATGGTTATGCGCAAAGAAAAAACTTCGGAGTACAATTTTTTGGGGTTCGGAGCCCCTCTGCAATTTAAAGATCTTTTAAAATCTTATAAAATGTCTTCGACTATTTGTAGTCTGAAGAATGGCAACTTAGTACCCTTGTTTTTTGAAAGAAATTACTTGAAATAACTTCCAGGACACCTTAGTGTCTTAGATAATTTGTCACTTTGGACTATGTTAACAGATATTCGAAGCTCATGGCTCAAATTCTGTTTTGCTTTGGCCATCTTCGGCTCTTTTTTGCGAATTCTGTCGAACCAATGGTTCGGAGTTTGCAATGGTCTCTTTGGACTCTTTTTACGGATGTCTACCAGCCAATGGCTTGGACTCCGTATATTTTGGCCACCTTCGGCTCTTTTTGCGGAAGTCTACCAGCCAATGGCTTGGACTTCGCATGTTTTGGGCCACCTTTGGCTCTTTTTACGGAAGTCTACCAGCCAATGGCTTGGACTCCGCATGATGTGGTTTGGGCTCTTTTACGGATGCCTACAAGCCGGTGGCTTGGACTCCGGATTATGTCAGCCCCCACGTCGGAAGCTTCGAACCAATGATTCGAAGTCCGAAAATATGATTCAGCTTCATGACACTTCCCTCTCGGTCAACCTCGCGGTTCCAGTGTGTCCACTCGGAAGCTGGAAGTCTATGAGGGGAAGGCATTATCTGGACCATATGCTTTATTAATTCAGAAGATGATTACAAGTGACTTACAAGGAGCCCTTATGCGAAATATCGCTTTAGGTGCTCCGCATGCCAAGTATGTGCTAACTCTTCAC